>JAMKCH010024876.1:0-19697 GCA_023653785.1 Ophioderma brevispina | reverse complement strand
ATGCTTGTCCATTATACTAAAATACTGTGTGAAATCGCTACCCTTAAAATCGAAGTCTCATATAGAAAATCACAACTTTGTTATAAAATTCCGGATCCGGAATTTTTGTTATTACACAATATCCATGGGGAAGTTAGACTACACATAAATGGTTTTACGGCCTCAAAACGAAAATCAGATTCATCTCAAATTTCGGGAATTGTGCATTTTAGGTTAGGTTACTATCTTTAGTTCTAGTTGACTATTTTTCACATTATTACACCAACAAATAATATTTGAAATCTCTGAGTCAGACTTTTAAAAATTCAGAATTAACCCTCTCGTCTCAATGGTTCACTTGGAATTGGGCTAATATGAATCATGAAAGGCATCCGTCCGTTGGAGGGGGACGGTTAAAGCCGTCGGTCCCGTGTTCAGAGAGCCATACCTGTACACGTAACATTGCAGGTCAGTGTGAATAAGAGTAGGTTGAAACCCCTGACTGTTCCCAATCCGCCCTAGCCTCAAGGGGCCATGTTAGGAGCGTCCTTATTCATATAACACGCAGGCCCCGGATCAGATACTCAGTTGAATAAAATCCTGGACACAACCAAAAGCCATTACCAATGACTTGTGGATAAGTGGATAAGACGAACAACAATTAGATGGGTACCATAACATTAGCAATTTTTCTTTAATGTCCACATATTTTTTACTAAATTACTGAATCCCTAATTACTGTGTTAAATGGTTATATACATGTATAATATAGTGAAGATAATTGAATGGGTTCTCAAACACTTTGACAATGTTTCATAACATTACTTCAATATTGCCGTCAATTTTGACGGAAAAAATCTACCATTCAAAAATAACGTTTCTAAAAATGTTCTCAAAGCATATTTTTAAAAGGCATTCCATTATTGTTGATTACATATTCCATGTTTAATACATATTGGTCCATGATTTAAACATAATTTTTTGGGGGTGAAAAGTCATACCATTGATTTTATGGAGAGCGACAAGACAGGACAGTGCTATTGTTACTGTCATCCGTCAAGTACGCCAAGTAACAATAAGCAAATTTATTAGCCATTGGGACTAACTTCAATAAGTTACCAGTTGCCTTTATTGTTTTTGTAAAGGGACAATAATTTGGATAACTTAAACAAAAAATATGGAATATGGTATGCATAAATAAGAAATACACATAATTTTTTTTTTTTTGCTAATGTTACCTCCGTCAATATTTTGCAAAAACAAATAGCATTTTTCAAATCTCACTCGGGAACAAACAGCCAGTCTCGAGATCGATCACATTCTATCAATTTCCATTCATGGCTGGTGGTCAGTCATGTAACGGCAGTACAACAATTTAATAAGATTTATGTTATTTTTTTATAATTCTGGTACCTATAATCATTCCGTCAATAATATTACAAGGACAATGCAAGAATGGTGCAGTCTAGGGCACACGACAAACATGAGCGTGTGTGTAGAAAATTCAATGTAATTGTGCTGGTTTGTAATTCACGATGAATGGATACCAAACTGTATAGATTACGCTGTGCACGATGTTGTTCGCAGTGGGTACATTGCATGGCGGCCAGGGCTCGTGATAGCTTGTTTAGCATAGCAGTTTGCTCCACATTTTCTGCCATTTGCTAACTATGCAATTTTAAGATTTTGAACATTTTTCCCCATACGTTTGTTACTATTAATATGATCAAAGCAAGAGCTGTTGCCAAAAATTGCTACACAAAATATATATATAAAAATCCCTAGCAACGCGCGATGCCAATGGCGCTATCCCCAAGTGATCGTCGTATTACGCCAACGGTACTAATTATTTGACGGAAGTTGTTTAATCGTGAACAGAATTTGGGATGGGTTGGCCCTGCTAAAGTTATTTTCTTTTGATGCAATGGTGCTAATGTTATGGTATATTGTGCATCTTATAGCATACCAAATGATGGCATTGGGTTTCACCATGGCTGCTATAGATAATGGTTAAAAAGTTTACACAAGGGCGAGAGTGCTAACCTGTTACCATTCCATTCGCATGTATCCGTCCTTGACATGTCACATTAGGCGTGATTGTTATGTTGTGTTTTGACGAATTTGGTAATTATACATTAGGAATTTACCATGGTAAAAACCTTGCTGCTATTTTAGTATTACAAGCCATAGCAGACCAATCTGCAATACTTGTTCTAATTTTAAAAAATGTTACACATTTACTATATACTCAATGGGTATTCTCAAACTAATATAGTATCGTGGAAATAATTAAACGGAATAACGTTATATTTTGTTACCTTAAAAATTGAAAGTAGGGGGTCCTATGAAAAGTTAAACTAGTTAACATTAACACATTAAATAGAAATTATTTGTTTCCGCCCCCCATGTGGTAGGTTTCTGGTCCCATTATTGTGGCTTTCTGGTCATAAGCTAAGACGAAGCAGGGATTGGGTGTGTAACTTACCCCCCCCCCCCCCCCGCCCAGCCTGAATAAAAATGGATTTTTTGGCAAAAATAGTGAATATTTGGGCCACAATTATCAATTTTGTAAGGATCACAGCAATTTTGAGCCCAAATTATTTAAAATTCTCATCATAAGTTTGGATATTTTTTTCCCCCAATATTCACCTCGCCGCCCCCCCCCCCATTTCCCCCAGGGAAAGAAACTGGCACCGCCACTGGTTTCCTTTAATCTATACATTAGAATGGTCTCAATTTGCTAAAATAGTGCGAGGTCGGTCATAAAAGACCATTATAAAAAAGGGCCACCAAACACTATATTTAACAGTGTATTTTTTGAGACCACAACCCATTTTTTTTTTTAATGAGATTTTTGCAGTTGCTTGGCTAGTAAACATATGTGTGAAGTGTAAAGCTCAATCATGTCTATGCATCAAAGAACAAATTTTGTATTAGGAACTACGAGATCCTTCCATAATTCCATTGGCTGCTGCCAAGGGAAATGTCCTTCTTAAATAAGAAATAGCAGGAAATAGCGCCATGTAAGTGTCGCCTCAATTCCATTTGTTTTTCTGTTGGTTCAGACAAGTCATAGTCAGTTAGGTAAGGGTCACGATGTTCAAAATATTATGTTTCAAGCTCATGCCATTAAATTACAATTGGAATTTCATGTCAAAACTGCTTGCTTTTATGCAATATGGCACTGTTGAGCTTACTACCATTCACAGTATAGATTGTCCTACTAGACAAATACGCAACACAACTGTGCAATCTTATATAAAATTGGAGGGTGCTCTTCAACAAATGTGACTATGTTGTGTGTAGTGATATTGCCATTTATGATGACAATGAGTGTAGTGTATACATACAACCTAGACGAGCCGACTTTGTTTTTTCACACTCCGCGAAAATCAGGTAAACATACTGGTAACACGCTTGGCTTTGTGCCAACTTGCATCATGGTTCAGAATTATCAGAAATCACAATTAGGCAACCACATCACTCAGTATCCCCTATTAACTAGTACTCTATTATTCAACATCTCTTTTTGTTCGCTTTCACAAAGAATGCGAGAACCACAAAAGAGAGTTCAATGTACATATTTGTAACAGAGTGACCTTAAAAAGAGTTTGCATGGGGTTTACCAGATAGAATGCAGATATCTTTATGATCAATTTAATTCTGATCAGTGATACAGACCTTGTTTGTGAAAGTTTGTCACCTAAATTCTTTAGAATTACAGGATTGACTGAAGGGTTGACAAACTCTCTGGGGAAACACCTTTTGGCCTTTGTCGATGTATAATTGCACATCCTTGGTCAATTTAGACGAGCTATTCCTTCTGAAATGTTCACTTTCTCTGAAGTCTACAAAATAATCTATGGCTTTCTAGGTATACCACCACACAACCAACTGCCCATTTCACAACTTAATAAGAGTATGTTCAAAAGCAATTAGTAGCATATAACAGGCGGGGGTACAGGCGGGGGTAGGTTGCTACCCCATGAGAGCTTAACAGAAAGGAAACTCATGCTATCATGACTTTTTTGCCTGCTCATGTGAAATTTCACTCCAGCCCAGGAAAAATCTCCATCAAAATCACTCCAAAATGGGAAAATCGCCTCATAACCGGGAATTTCCCCTCTGACAAATGACCCCTGCCCTGGGACACCCTGATGTCAAGTTCTATTTTGCAATTACAGGATCGTGATCACAGCTCAGCTTATCCCCTGACATGTTGTTAAAATAAAAACAAGGCGAAACTCGTATTTACGCGAATGCGGTAAATAGTCCACGCAGAATGTGCGATCACTAACATGATAGTAGCCCAGCAGAAAATGCCAACTTCAACACCCTACCCCCTTCCCCAATACCCGACACACATCCACCCCCCTCACACAAAACCCGCAAAACCCCACACCTCCCAACACCCACAACTCCCCAACAACCCACAACCTCATCCACCAAACCCCCCCGCAAAACACCCACCCCCCCTTTAAACACCCCTACCCTACACCAATACCCTATAACACGCCTCCCCTTTCCCCAACACCTCGCAACCCCGCCTCCCCTACCGACACCCCGCAAAACCATCATCCCTCCGCACCTGCAGCCACTCCAATCCCAATCACCCCGCAACATCCCACCCCCCCCCACCACTACCCAACCACCATGAACAACCCACCCCCCCCAAAACCCGCAATACCCAACCCCTCCCCAACACCCTGGCATTACCAACCCCTCCGCAAAACCGACAACACTCCCACCCCTCACAACACCATGCAAACCCCACCCCCTCCCAAAAACCCCGCCATACCCTACCTCCCCACAGCAATACCAACCCCTCCCCAATACCCCGCAACACCCCACCCCTCCCCAACACCCACTCCCCTCTCCCACACCAATCCTCTCCACAACACCCACCCCCTCCCAACACCCCACCACTCCCCCACACCTCACAACCCTTCCCCATAGACATAGTAGTCTAAGTAGCGAAGGAATTTGCCTATCCCAAGTACCGTTTCAGAGATACAGCAATCACGCATACGAATAATCTCATTGCAACCTAAGCCGCATATATCAATATTGCAAATTGCAAAAAAGGATGTGCCCCATGATACGGCTATTATGCAGCGCAGGAATTTTTAGTATCCAAGTACCGTTCAAAAATATAGCAATACGCTGATTTTGCATATTAATTAGCTCATTGACATACTCAACTTTGCCCAAAATACACCCAAAATCTAATCAGGTGTCCAGAACTCTTCAGTCCGTTCTCCACCAAGTTACATCATTATAACACCTGAGGAACTCCAGAACATTGTAAACAGGCCTTGACAGGAAAATTCTCATAAATGATGCAGATTGATAATTAATTAGCATATTTTCGGCCACAATCTAATCAGGTCGAGAACTCTTTTAACCCGATTCTCCACCAAGTACATCATTGTCGCCCTACGGAAATCCAGATAAATGGTATACAACATGGGTGAACAATTTTTGTCACCGACGGACGAACGGACAGATTGAACAGACGAACGGCCGCTGCTCATTTAATAGTCCCGTTCCGAACTTGTTCGGCGGGGACAAAAAAGGCATGGGAGAAAATGCCACCATATGTAATCAACGTGTTTATGAAGGTCGAGCGAAAGTGCCCCTTGAAAAAGCGTCTCAGGAAGATTCCTGTTTTTCTAATGCACATCTCCCTGTCATGGGGGCATCATACAAACGACTCTCTGAGGTCTATGGTAGGACAAGACTTGCGGGGCCAAACCGGTTTCGGGGATCCCAAATCTTCCCCACTTCCCTCAGAGATAAAATTAATTAAAGCGTCATCAAGATTGAACGGGGGGGGGGGGCCCCCCCCAAAAAAAATTTCTGATAGCAAACATTGGCCCACACCCCTGGGGCCATGACATACAGTGTATCATGAGACTCCAGGGCTAGACGAAGTAATTATAGCATATTAAATCGTGTCACAATGTACTAACAAAAAATGAGTGTATGAACCAATTTACACAATGTAGTACAATTTTTGAAGAGTGCCCCCAATTTCAAATTTTTGAGATATTTTGGGGATCCCCGATCCACAAAAAAATTTCAAGGCAGCTCTGCGAAAGTAAGTATTCTGTATGTCCATTATGAAATAGCACAATCTCAGAAAAATGAGTGTAGACAGTTACATGCACGGCCACGCGTATGTAGTTCCTGCTTTTTCACCCTTTTCCCCCCCCCCCCCCCCCCCCCCCCTTATTGGATCAAATTTTCAGTGACCATAAATTTATTATCTGATAAATTACAGAATTCCTTCTTATGAGGCGTGACATACATGTATAGAGGAAGATGAGTCTACATTCACAGGTACCGTCCCATAGTTGACTAGCCAAGCACACTGTGCAAAAATCTCAAAATCTCTGAAAAAATTGGGGCACTCTTCAAAAAAGAAACGCTATTGCTTAAATAATTGCCAAGTATAGGCCTAGTATGTGTGCAGCTACACCTTTATTGGAATCTACTCTGAAAGAAATTTGTACTTTGTTACTTTTGGGGTTGGCAAAATATCGAATACGGTAGGCTCTATTTAATAAACTTCAGAATTCCCACCAAATCAACTGATTTTTTGGAAATACTAAGTTCTTTTTAAAATAATTTTTATGCTGTAATTAAAATAGAAACATGATAATGGGACGGCGAGCTACGGCTCATTGAAGTGTGGGGGAAAGATGGCCTATAGTGTCCCTTTAAAGGTGCATTTTCGTGATTCCAGCACCTCCTGTTTTATTTTCAGGTCACTAGAACCTTGAGAAAACAGTATTTCAAAAAGTTGAGTTGATTCAGGTCTGCAATTTTCGTGTTATGCCACAATTGCTTGTTTCACGGTCCCATAGAAATTAGACCACTGAGCTGTAATTTTGTCCATTTACGGACAGAAAATACAAGATTACGCATTTCTGACCGTACGGACCAAAATTTGCAGGAGAATGGGTACACAGGGTAACGGTTCAAATGATAAAAAAATAAACTTTTTTTAGGTCAGTCGGGCGGACGAGTGGTGGAACCTGAAATGCCTTAATAGACACTATCAGTGACACCCGAAGATTCAAAATACTTGAAATTTGCAGAAATAGCTTTGAAGTACAATCTGTAGAATTCTCTTTAAATGTTATTTTGCAACTGAAAATTAACAGAAACAGGAAGAAAACAGCAGTTCTATAAGGATATGAAACTCCATTCAATTACATGGTGTAGTAAGGTCTGAACGGACAGGACTGACTAAAATGTATGATTTTGTCCTATTAGATGCTTTCAGTCTTAGCACTCTTAGGGTATGTTTAGCTACCTATACGTGTCACAGAAGTACAAAAATATGATTTGATGATTTTTCCGATTTCTGATTCGCAAATCACTGATAGTGCCTTTAATTACCGATAAAAATTTTCCATGGGTATCTAAAAATCGCAACTAGATTTTATAAATATATTGTGGCCTACGATTTGGGCTATGCAATTCTCCCCCCAGCTCTACATCAGTTTCGATTCCAAAATGGGTAAACTGCCCTGGCTGGCAGATCAATGGCTAAGAGTTTGTTCACACAGCTGAAGGGGGTTAACCCAATAATTCCTCTGGCCTAGACTCTATGGTTACCATGTTTTGAAACAATGCATTGAATAATGTGCCGGTTAAGTTACACTGAACCAGGAAAAACTTATCTGCACATTCAGGGGCCGGCAGCTATATGCAAGGCCTGTGCTGCACTTTGAACTTCAACTCATGGGGGAACTGACAACGATTCAGGAAACAGCCTACATTGTACAGCCAAAACATCTGGAGAAAAATGCATGCAAACCCTTTTTCACGGGTTCTTGATTGGGGCACTTTCCATCAACCTCCGCATCCCACCCAAAACTGCCGGGTTTAATAACAAGCTGAAATGGGGAGGGGGGGGTTACCCCCGGGTTGTTTCGTGGTTGTTCCTTCAACATTAAGACAATTCAGTGATTTCCCCCGCAAGAAAAAAATAAGAAATAGCAGAATAAAGCGAAAGGGTAAGTGTGTAGGACTCATAAGGTATATTTTCCAACTGAAAATTGATAGAAAAGGAAGAAAACAGCAGTGTCAAGATATAAACCCATTCAAATACGTGTGTAGTTAATTGTCCGTTCGGACGGTAATGAATGGAATATCCGATTTGTCCTTAATAGTTGCTTTTAAAATATCACTTGCCGGCGTATTTAGGATACCTAGATTTGTTCCCAAAAATGCAAACAATTCTTTGATGACTTTTTGCTTTTCTGATTTAGCAAATCACGATAGTGCCTTTAAGAGGGGCATAGGGTTTTTAATTCAAATTTTCCTTTTAAACTGGTAATTGCTTGCATGTTTTTTTCCCAAACCAGGTTATGGTTAAGTAGAAAAAAAGGGTCTTTTGGTGACAGCGATTACAAAATATGGGGTCTTCATGTGAGAGTGCCCCAAAATAAGGGATCTATTATTATCTGTCATCTCGCCCGGGGGGGGGGGAGGAGGGTTCTCTTCAAAGTTTGTTGGGTACCATGCTCGTTCCAGGGGTTAGGAAAGTGACCCCTAAGGGACCACTTTTCAGGGAAATATTACCCCTAACGAGGACCAGATCAGTAAAATTTTACCCGTTTTCGGTGAAAATATACCCTAACGGGACCAATTATAGCAGTAAAATTATACCCCTGCGGGACCTCTTTTAAAGGTGAAAAAAATATACCTTTAAAGAACAATATATGAGAAAAATAAAACTTGTACTACTGTAAAGACAAATGTACACACTGACAGGGTTCTTTTATGAACTGTTAAAGTTAATTCCATGTTTTTCAATGAGCCTGTCACAATCTTACCTGGAATTATACAACTAGCGGGACTAGAACTGATTATTGTGAATTGACCCCTGTAGCGGTAGTCCCGCATTGCAAGCTAGTCCCTCTTTTTTGGAACGAGCATGGGTACCCCACCAAACCCCAGAACCCCCCCCCCGGGTACTCGCCTCAAAAGTACACCCACTTTCCCGCAAGATAGACCATGGCAACGCACAAGGAAATGACGAAGATGTGCGTTATACACGCAGCAAAGCTCACGGGACACCTATGAGGGATGCCTATTTCTGAAAAGGAATTGTGTGGCGACCCTATAAAACAAGCACTTCACAGGACGGATGAGAGCCGATTTCACAACTTGGGGGCTTGAACTGATTTTGACTCTCAAAGTGTAGGGCTTAGGGAGTGGTTCATTATTTGCAACCAGGGGGTTTGCAGGATCAACTTTTTGTCAAAAAATTTTGTGTTCCTCCATTGCAGTTCATGTTCCCCCCTAGTGAGACAATTTCATCCCCCCCCTTTGCTTGCAAAATGTTTTGCGATTCACCCAACTGCTCTCCCCCTGGAAAATAAGGCCCCTCCCTTATGAACTGAAAGTTGAGAACTTTCAGGGGGGGTAGGACATGCCAACCTACAGCAACAGCCAAATTCAAAATGGCCATAACTTCCGGGTGCGAGTCTGTTTCAAAGACTAAGGTATGAGGGCGCTATACGCATATCGAACGGTTACACACAGACTGGACTAAAGACTAGGCCTGGTCACGAATATGTAAATCCAAAGGACGTTATTGGAAATTACACTATTTTGCAGCGGGGTTAATACACTACCCCCGACGGATTTTGAAGTCAAGAATTTTGCCTAATTATCATGATATAATAAGATCTTTGACAAAGGTTTAAAAGAGATTTTTGTAATGCACTGGGACCGAGGTGCCATGCAGTAGTAAATGCACGTAGCAGGTCCCAAAATTACCGTTTGGCAATCCTCAATGCCCAAACGAGCAGTCGGGTCCTACCCCCCCCCCCCCCCCCCCCGAGAAACTTTGCAGGCTTTGAATTGCCTGAAATGTAGCTTCTGAGGAAAACATTTTCCCGAAGGGATCTAATAGCTGAATATCATGTGTCTTAAGAAACTGTGGAGATTTGCAAAATGGAGCTCTTAAGGAGTCAAACATACCCATAAGTACACTTCTCCATGTCAGTGCGAAAGGTACGGTGCCGAGATATTTTGGTAGTGGCGAATTGGGGTCCGTCAATATACACTGTACAAACGGTCAGTTTATCATAGGCGTGCCCAGGAGATTTATTGAGGGGGCAGGACTAAAGGTGTGCGAACCATGAGAGCAAAGCAGAGCGGATCGAGCGGAGCGACTACCGGGTGTGGCGCCAAGATCCCTGAAGTTTTAGGGTTTTCACGACCTGAAAACGCCTTTCCTTGTGTCCTATGAAAACTTCTTCCGACACTTTTTATCCGCATTTGCTGAAAAAATCAAATAAAGTACCATGTCCTCTTCTGTTTCTTCTTTTCTTCTTTTCTCCTTCTCTTTTCTCTTTTCCGTTTTTTTTTCTCCCTTCTCTTATTCCTTCCTTTGAGGTGGCTTTAGCCCCCAAAGCCCCCCCCCCAGGGGTTAAATTGGGAGCTTGCAGGGGGCAAGGGTTCTGAACAGGGGACCCCCACTGTTATGCACTGGTGAAGAAGCAGATTAAAGTGCAACGAGAGATTGAGGCACCCCCCCCAAAAATTGTGTCTAATAGAATTTCATATGATTAGGACACTCAATAGATCTCTACCTTGTATTTGCTACAGAAATGTCTTAAAAGAGAGAAAAAAGATGATTTTGACTGCTTATATTTCAATATAATTTTTTTTTTTTTTTTTTTTTTTTTTAAAAAGTGAAAATTTCACAATTTTTGTTCCAAAGAAAAATTTCTCAGCTTAATCCTTGCAGATGGTTATTTTTGATGGAAAGCTTTACATCAGGGCAAAAATCAGAATTTTCACATTTTTTAGGACAACTGTTATTGAAATCTCTCGTTGCACCTTTAAGGTAAATTATATCCACTGACAGGTACGGCGGGCGGTCAAGACCCACCAGCTGGTGCATCTTCTGGGGTGGAATCAACACAGTACGGCCCCGATTCTGAACTTGGGGCTTCGAATGCTTGTCCCCAAAGTAGGGCTCGGGAACTGAAATTTGAAAAGGCAGTCTTGGGAGCTGAAATTTTGCCAAATGTTAGCTCTGAGGGCAAAAATTTTCCCAAAAGGGGACCTAAGAACTGATTAGCTTCAACTGGGGGGTGTGGGAACTGCTGGAGAACGCGAAATGCGGGGTCTTAACTTGCGCACATCCCGTACACTTTCCAATGTCAGTGCCTCCCCCCCCCCCGGTCCAGTGCTACATGGGGCTCATGCAACTTCTGAAAGCCAAAATTAGCCCAACCTACATTAATTTGGCGTCAAATTTAGGCCATTATTATGTTTATGGATCTATGTGTGGGAAAATATCGGATCAACGTAAAATGGATGATTTACACCAATAGTTAGTTGGTGTCGTTAGGAGGTTTAAAATATTGGTCGACCATCCGCCCAATAGTGAAAATATAGCTGACTAATAAATAGGGCTCAATCAATCATTTTCTACCAATGTTGATCGCAGTCCTTCCAAATTGGACAAAAATTCAAATGTTCAACCCAATTATGACCCATGACCCTACCCCCCCCCATGTCTCTTTCCGGCCAGTAACAGGATTTTACGTGGGGAGGGGCATTTTTTTTTTTTTCAAAATGGGACTTTTTCCAAAACAATTCACCTCTCCTCAAGGGTGGGGGTGGGGCAACTTGAATTTGGCAAAAGTGGAACCTTTTTTGCCGAAATTTGAACCTTTTTCAACAAAATAGCATCAATACCCTCGCAAATCAATGTTTTTTTAGGGGGCTTTTTGGAATTGGGGGCCCTCCCCCCACTGGTTATGATGGACCTGTGTCCTCTTTCTAAAAACTCCTAAACCTCCTTGTCCCTGACGCTCGGGGGGGGGGGGCTTTTTCCTTTCTAATACCGAATAAAAGCTTTAGCATTTCAAATAAAAAATGTTGTTAATAAATTTAAAAATATTTTAAAAAGGCCAAAAAAGAGTCGAGGATATTGACAACATGATACGTGTCCCAGTGTCCGATTAGGAAATAAAAGTTAGCAAACAATAATCACATGCACAATTAGAACTTTTCTTGAAAATAGGCTGAATTGCACAAAATACATGCACAGACAAAATTTTTTCATGCACAGGGCCAATGTTTACCTGCATTGTGCTGTAAAACCCCTCTAAATCGAACACTGCGGTCAATAGCATTTCGGGCGATTTTATTGAACGATCCTCGTGTCAATATACACTGTCCTTACAAAAATTAAAAATTGGAATAGTTAAAAAAAACAAAATAACAAACCTTGCTTGAGAAATCTTCTCTTGAATAGAATAGAATAGACCGTATTCAAAAACATGAATCATTGACAATGAAAATATTATTGTAATTATTTAAATTTAATAAATTCTACTTCTTGTTCCTTTCTGATTTCTATCGCCTTTCATCACATTCTAAATAGTTTAGTTATTAACATTTTAATTTGTAAATAATATATACATCATATTAATTGCACAACGATCATTTCAAATTCAATGTCAAGACAGAACCGCGTGCGATTGTACACATGTTTGTATGGCACACATTCAATCCCAAAACTATTTGGCAAATATCATGAACCCAGTATTTGACTATAAAAGATCACTGCTTACAATCCATCTTACAATAAGAATCTAACGCAATGAGAAATAGTCCTCTTCAAATCAAATTCTTACCTTCAACTCGGCTTCAAATGCCAGACCGTTGGCTTTTCCAATACTCTCCAAAGCAAAGGTGTTTATTTTCAGTCTCATTCGTGAAACTGAAACACCGACTTTTGCAACCGCCGACCGCCGCGCCGCGTGATTGAAATAAATTAATAATTATCGGATTTTCCAAAACCGGCGATGCTGATGATGTAAACAAAAACTGGTTTATTTTAGATGAGTAACAGAAATACGCCTACTTTAGTTAAATACACGTATAATCGCCAACTACAGATTTGAATCCAGGACTAGAAGGGCACATGTTGTTTGTCTTGGGTTTCCTCCGTCACAATCATGCAATGTTCGGTCTGTGGTTTTGTGAATGAATACGATGTAGTACGTAAAGTTTTGTTCACCTTCCAATCTTGGCCACAAATCCTGGGTATTTTTAATGTTTTGTACTCACCAGTGTACAAAACCGTAATTGTTTTCCTTCCACTTTTTTCGACAAATAATCAATACCTCACATACCAAAAGTTTATTTCTAGAGAAAATTAACTCCGAAGCCATTGAAATTAACATAAAAATGAAGAAAAAGATCTGAATGGCCCTTGCCCGCGTATTATTTTATTTGATGAACCAAGAACATTCGATAATTATGGCCACAATGAAGTCAGAGGCAGCGGCAGCTGAAAGTTTGTTGCCTTTTCCTGACACTGTCGCAGAGCTGCTTACGGCCGGGGTCAGCAAACTTTCAGTGCTGTTGTAATCAGGGGTTGTTCACTTATCATAAGATTCTCGGTGAACAAACTTTTCGGACACGTGCGCCACAAAACAACGCTGTCCAAAAGGGACCGTGACGTACGTACTGGCCTGGCTGAGACCAATGCAGTTGTTGACCTGAAAAGATTGCTTAAATAAATCCATTCATTCTTTAATAGCACTATTGAGAGATTTGTTTCTTTAATGGTTGACGTTGAGCCATGAAAATCGGGGAATGAAATACAGTCGGGGTAGTTTGGATATATTTGAATCCCCTATAAGAGGAAATAGGACTACGCAATTAAATTCTATTCCCCGGTTCTTTTCATAAATTTATAAGATTTTAGAGGGGAATAGAATGATAATTATATGATGGCTCAATAAAATGTATCCGAAAACTGTACCTTTTTATATTTATTTTATTGAAGATATCTCTTTTTATATTTTTGTAGTTTTTTGTTTATTTTAAGATTTAAACTCTTCTTTGATCATAATGATGAATATGCACATTTAAATGTCATTAAATTTAGTTTTGTTTCTTTAGTCTTTTGTTTTTAATTAGACTGACACACTCAAATATTTCTTACCTTGTATTTGGCTGCCAGAAATAACTACAAGTGAAAAAGGTGATTTTGCATTGTCAATTTACTCAAATAGGAATTAGGAAATGATCATAATTCTGTACCCAGAAATAATTCTTAGCTTTCAGATGTAAGGGAGCTATTTTTTATGGGAAAACTTCAGTGCCCAAAAAAATCAGGGTTTTCAATATTTAACCATATGGCATTCATAACCTGTTCATTGTATTAGGCATCTGGCATTTTGGAATTAAATTAGTTCGGGTAGGCAATAAAGGGGGTACCTTAACATTTTTGAATTCACATATCTTAATTGCCAGAATTCGATTTATTATGCCCCCAATTAAATATCAGCAGCAACTTTTGTTCGAGGGCCTAGGCTCTTAGGTGCAATAAACTATCTTGATCTTGAAGTAGGCTACTGTCCTACTGTCCAACACTCCTACGGCCAGGACAAACTTTATAGCTATCTTAAAGAGTGAATTTCACTTAACCACGTCTACCGAAGGGGGGGGTTACCACACACCCCTCCCCACTGTTTCCCGGCTTGGCTTAAACCCCTTTTTTGTGCCAAATTATTTTAATGTAATTGTCAATTGACTGTTCCGCTCCTTTTCATCCAAAAACAAAACATCCAACGGGGTATAAGGTAGGATTACAGGGTGATCCCAAAGTGAGGCCCCCCTTCGGAAGGAAGTACCAAACATGCATAGCCACGACACAGGAGATCACAGACACTTGATTTTGATACCAATAGATAGCTATATTAAATTCCTAAATCAATAGATGGGCTTCCTCTTTCCATTGATACCCAAAAATGAGTACCAACATGCCTAGCATTACGTTACAAGGACGTCATAAAGTTCGCATGTCAGTAAAAAACTGCCAATTTCCATATAGAGAACACAGTGTGATAGGGGAAAATTCAATTTTCACCAAAAAGGTTAGGAATATTCAGATTTTCATGCGGTTTTTGACTCTACTTGTGGGAAATGACTAGTTTTATAAATCAGAGCAGTTTAGTAATATAATAAGGTGTGTGGGTACACTAAAATTGCAAATTGATCAATTTTTGCAACCATAGTCAGTATTTGTCGTACTTGTTCTTCAACATATGACGTAATACTTCATAGTGAGTCATAATGGGGATGTTTGGTACTTATTGTTGGTACCAATGGAAAGAAGAAACTCTAAGCTATCCTTTGTACCAATAATTCTTAACAGGAATTGGATGTTCAGTAACGAAAAGCATGGGGGGTAGTAACCACCCCCCCTTCGGGAGTTGGTTACAAAAAGTAGACGAGAGTTTTTAAAACATGTGGAAAAGAGCTAGCAAACTAAGATGACTACAGCTATAGCGACGCACAAAGAAGCCATTCACACTTAAGGAATTACCTTGAATCCTCCAAGTAGGAACTATGACCTATGTAATTACAGGAATTTAATTTCCTTATTGGCAAAATTTGTCACTAATCTGAAATCATGGATTTAAAAGTAATCCTTAGAATTGCAGTTAGGGACCAATCAATGTTAGGATTTAAAATTGATCTCTATACATTAGCATAAATCATATTAGTATACTCGTCTTGAAGAATTCAAATTGAATTCATAAGGAACATAGGATTTAAATTTTAAATCTTGTTCCCTAACTTACAATCATAAAAAGGATTAACTTGTAAAAACCCTGAAAATCATCTGTGAGGATGTCTTGGTAGATGAATGGATGAATACTGAATGGATTGAATACTGTTTGTTTAATTCACTTTAGTACTTGAAGGGAATTAAGGGGTATTGGAGACTCATGGTTTAAAGCAATATTAGGACCTTTTTTGAAGAGCGCCCCCAATTTTCAAAAAAAATGGAGATTTGTACACGGTGCATTGGTAACTGGATAGTAAACTATACTGTGAACGGTTAGCTCGAAAAGTCTGTGGAATTTTTGTACAACTTTTCCTTATAGCAGATAATTATGTTGCGGTAGCGACACGTTCCACAGGATAGTAGTTGTAATGACAAATTTTAGTGCAACTTCCAAGTGCACCCTGTTTCTGGAAAATGGCACCCCCCTTCACCTCACACGTCGTTTGTTAAATTTACAAGCCCGCGGAATTTTTTAATTTAGTTACGCCACCCCCCCCCCTGTACGTGTCCACTCACCCAGTACGTTGTTTTATGGTTAGGCATTTATTGAGGTTTATTTCTTCCGACCCGTGGCAATATCTATCTGGCAGACCTAAAAGTAGCATTCGCTCCGCGTCGTTAAGGTCCTATTGGGGATCCCAATCGAATAACAAAATCGGCTTCCCGGAATCCGCTTATTTTATGATAAATACGAATTTCTTAAGCATTTCTCTTCGCAGGTATAGTTTCCTAGGACCAATACCACGTAACTTGCCCAAAAATATAACTTTTTGAAAATTGGGGGCGCTCTTCAAAAATGTGCTAATATCAGAGGGGGGGGAAGGACACAAAGTTAATGCACTAAAAGTTGGAGAAGGGTTATTTTGGGTGCCTGTAGAAACTATAGGAAATACGCCTAAAAAGTTCAGTTTTTTGGGTGACCATTTTCTTTTAAACCAGATATTGCCCAGTGCTGAAATTGGCACAGAGAAAGAAGACGTAATTTTAGGAGGATTTATCTGGCGCTCACCAGGTGAGACACAAACTAGATTTTTAGTAAAAAACCCTGATATTTTGAATTTCGCGCGTTTCAAAAATCCCTCTAAATGACAAAGCAATTAAAATTTCGCCGTTGCCTACTCTCCTTCTACTACATGCTTACAACACTACGCACACATTCCACAAACCAAGTACGAGCAATACGTATCGTTGTTATTTCAGCTGTATCCGAGACGGTAATTTCCCAATTTGATGACACGGCTTATTTTGTGGATCAGAGACTCAGAGTTCATGCGCAGTTGTTTCGTGGGCATGGAATGTAGAGAATCCGATTCAAAGGTCAACATCCCGGCCAGAAGCTACCCAAAGCAATGGTTTAAAATTGACGATCAAGAAAAACTTGGCAAGAATTCTCGATACTTGTCCTAAAATGATAGTAAATATAGCTGACCGCGGCGACTGATTGTGTGTGTGTGCATGGATGTGTGGGAAGCATGACGAGCTAGGCTAGCCCGAGGTTGCTCAATAATCATGATCCGCTACGAAATCCCATGTTATTTGCGTTGTGGGAAAACACGGGCAATGTAATTATAGTAGTATGTAATTTCAAGTTGTAGTTTTTAGTTAAATCTCGTGTGAAATTTCCATTCGCCACAATACACAATCGTTGTCATTGAGTTACATTGCGTGACAGGGCGTGTGTGTTGTGTGTTGTACTAGACCCCAGTCAGTGACAGTGTTGTCTTGCCTTGCTTAGCCATGCCACGATAAATACGTTTCGTAACATGCATCTGGACAGTCAATGCATCTATGCTATGTTTTGTCTTATTTATTATGTTTATAATACGTGGTTCACTGGCCCTGACATTATTTGTAGGACCTTGGGCAGTAATTTGTGCATTCAAACAGATGCATGATCAGGGGGCTGCACCGATATCAAACATTCATAGGGGGCCGTTTACAAACGCATGCGCCAAAAAACATAGGCAGGATAGATGTGTTGGTGTTGCCCGGTGTCTCAGCCCCGTTACTAATCGAAATACGTCCACCCCCCCTGCTAATATTGCTTTAAAGGGGCATTTGATGATCTGTGGGTTAACCGATTACCCTCCTGGTTGATTAACCGGCTTATATTGACCTCTCTGACTCCCACGATTTTCTCAGTGAGGATGGCATTTTTAGTTTCAATAACAAGCCAATAATATTGTCATCATTATACAAGAAGCAGACTGAAACAAAAACTGTCAAAAAAGTGGGTCCAAACCTATAAAAATGACATCATTTACTAATTGATTGATGTTGCATGTTTGTGCATATAGGAAGTGTTGGGAGAGGAGCTACTGCGCCAAAAACACAGGGAAAGAGTTTCTGATGACATTATTTGGGGGGGGGGGTTGTCTCAAATTTTTCCCCCAAAAAAACAAAACACTTTTTTTTAAAAACACCAAAATGCACCATGAAAAAAGGAGGCCGTTTATATACCACAAGGCTAAAAGTGAGACCAGTTGCGGCACATCCGCGTATCTCCTTCCAGGAAATGTTGGTGTTTTGTTTGGAGGAAATTTATGGAATTGAAGGGGATAGGGAAAATTTGGTTTTTTGTACACAAAAAACATATAAAAAAACATATACATTGAGCACCCCTCAACTTTTAGTCCAATAAGTCTCAATCATTATCTTTAATTTTCAGAAATCCTCGGACCCCGTTTTTCGATGTACGTGTGGTATGTGAGGAGGGCGCAAGCCCGGGGGGGGGGGGAGGTTCTTGGATCAAGTTGTCGTGGTACCCATGCCGTTACCAAAAAAAACAGGCATAGCTGCAAAGGCGGGACTACCGCTAGGGGTATCAAATTCACAATATCAAGTTCTAGTCCCGCTAGGGATCAAATCAGTTGTGATTGTGACTGGTTTAATGATACAAATAGGAAAAAATTTAAACTCCTCCTCACATATCAGCAAAATAACCCTGGAGTGTGTAAATTTTCTTGCAGTAGACAGTATGAATTTTTGTAATTATATATTAAAGGTATATTCTTTGATTCACGTATTTAGAACAGGTCCGCAAGGGGTATGTTTCAGTGAAAAAAAATTGGTCCCGTTAGGGTCACCTCAGAAACCCTGGAACGAGCATGGGTACCCAAACAAAACCCTGAGAAACCCCCGGGGCAGCAAGTGCCCCTAATACAGGTAATTGCTTTCTGCCAATAATGGGTTTCATTTCAGCCCTCTGGCTCAGGAATGACCAATTACATGTATCGAATAGGTGACTATTTTTTTTAATCCGATTTGTCCCGATTTGTGGCCAGTAACTCAAATAACATACATTTGTTGTTTTCTTAAACCATGTTTAGATATATTTTACAGGTGCTCGGTGATAATACTTCAGCTCTATGGAGAGGGGAACACCTGCAATTAACGTAGTGACGTAACCAGGATTTGTTTGGGGTCGATTTTTTCAAAGGGACTTTCCCCCCAATTTGGCAAAGTGTACCTATTTAACCAAAATTTTTACCTTTTTCTGACAAAAAAAAAAACACGACAAACCCCCTAATTTTGCTGACCCCGTTGGTTAAATCTATTTGGGCCCTTTTTAAAAGAAAGCGCTTTTTAGGTTTTGGAGGCTTTATGGAATTTGACATGGGAACCCCCTGGTTATGGGCCTGTCCAAAATATCGGTGAATATACTTAGTATTTTGTTCAGTAGTAAGGTTATTTGAATCTTTAGGGAATAAACAGATGAAATAGCTATAGATTAATGGTGTATCCTAAATGAAACAAGAGGCATCAAGGATGCTGTGGCTTACTCCAGTGGTGACTGATGTTAAATTGTGAGATTGAGAGGGTAATCCCCTTGTAAGCAGAAAAGTTGGTGAATAAGAGAGTTAATGTATACGATGGCTTAACATTTCTTTGGACTTATTTTTTTTAGAATGTATGCTCGCCTTCCCCGCCAAAATGACGCATCATCGCGTTGCACGTAGACGCTGTACACGAAACGCTCCAACACACGTTTGTTATGTCAAGATGAAATTATGGAGCCAGATTTATTGGCATGGCAGGAGAGTATGGAGCCATGGAGTACATACTTCTGGAGCATGTCACATTTTCTTGT
>JAMKCH010024875.1:0-40971 GCA_023653785.1 Ophioderma brevispina | reverse complement strand
CTGTAATGTTTCTTTCAAGGGGCGGCATCAGTATTGACAGGATGCTATTGCCTATTAGACGTCAGCATTTTTGTTTTCAAGGGCGTCGTCAGTTTATTCCTTCACTGGACGACCAGTATATGAGGGCGTCACTAGAACATTTGTGTGTTGAACGAATTCGGCCATGTCTTTGCATTTAAAAGGAGCCATCTTTCACAAGAAATTTGCTTCTAGTGGGCATTTGCGTAGCCAGGATTTTGTTGACGAGGGGGCACGCCACTGCTAGTGGGCGGCATCAGTTCATCACTTCATAGTTGTATCACCTGTGCAATTTTGTTTCCATATGGTGGCATAGTGTAACATAAAGTGTAGCCTTCACCTACTTTGCTTTTTGCGTTCTTATCAATTGCTCTTTTGCTCTTCAAAGGGGCGGCATCAATTTATTCATTGGATGACTAGTATTGCAGTATAGAGGTGCCATGGCAATACTTCTTCCGTAATGTTTCTTTCAAGGGGCGGCATCAGTATTGACAGGGTGTTATTGCCTATAGACGTCAGCATTTTTGTTTTCAAGGGCGGCGTCAGTTTATTCCTTCACCATGTTCACTGGACGACCAGTGTGTGGGGGCGTCACTAGAACATTTGTGTGTTGAACGTCGACTTCAGTCATGTCGTTGCATTTAAGAGGAGCCACCTTTCACTATACTTCTGCAAGTATGCTCTAAGAAGCGGGATCAGTTTATTATAAACTTTTTATGGTGAGGGGCGCCATTGCAGAGTTATTGTAAATTTCGTAATGGTGTTTCTGGAAGTCGAGGGGGGGGGCGCCAGGGCGAGAGGCAAAATTATTGGGACGTACCTGTACGTTCTGTCCGCCCCGGTTCCGACGCCAATGCGAACAGATTGCAAACTGTGGGAACGGATTGCAATCTGTTGCCACAGATTGCAATCTGTGGGAACATATTACGTAATCTGTGGGAACAGATTGCAATCCGTGGGAACAGATTGCAAACTGTGGGAACAGATTGCAAACTGTGGGAACAGATTATCCGAAACAGATATTTTAACTATGTCCCCTATGGGGCTTCGTAGCAATGTTTTGAACTTCAGGTCAAAACTTTGAAAGCTGGTGTGTGTACCGTGAAACTCATCCAGGGATATGTTGCTACTGTTATATTAACCTCCATTTTGTGATTAAAATATTATTTTATTTCCCAATTTTTACTTGAGAGAAAAGATTTCTCACGGGAAAAGTACTTTGTTTACTATGAACAAAAGAAAGTGGAATTCCCCTAGTGTTGTTTGTGCAAAACTGATAATGCAGGTGTTGTTTATAACAAGATATATTGTGCAAGAGATGAATGTGAATTCTTTAAGATTCGAACTTTAGAAAATGAGTGAACTTGTTTATGGATTGAGATCAAAATAGATTGCAAAATTAGGTGGTTTCCCATGATGTTATAAATGTAAGGTGATGCAATGCAGATGATGTAATTTATGTGAAATCTAATTGGACAGTGCAAGGTTATGTTTATGCATGATGATGTGGTAACATCTATTTTAAGAATTGGAAAATACTGGTTGTGAAATCCTTATGTAAGGAGAGATTGGAGAAAAACAACTTAACCAGGAGTAGTAGCCAGGAGCTATAGTTATAGCTAGTTTTGATCTGCAATAATGGTAGATTTGTGCATTACTGATTACATAGTGCCAGGATTTATTATATTGGATGCCACAGGAGCTTGATGGCTGAACTGTCTGCTGTCGTCTTTTAAGCCAAAAGAGCTTCAGTTTTTGGAATCAAAAAGGGATTCCAGATTGTGGTCTTAAATATGGACATTAGCAGCAGACTGATGGTGGTAGAATACCTAGATTGTATTGCAGAATATTAGTGTAGTCGAGGAACTCTTGAACCTTGTCGTCTTGAACTGCTGGACAAAAGTTATCCTCAGGACTAAAAAGAATCCCATGGAATATATGCCATGGATTTTATAAGAACTGCATGGCAGCATGCTGTCATTTTTGGAGTCTTCGCTATGAGGACATATCGTCGTTGAACTGCAACGCTTCTTTTAAAGCAATAACAGCAGATTTGAAGAGCGTCCCGGTCCCCAATTTTGCGGAAATTTTGAGATTTTTGCACAGTTGCATTGGTAATTGACTAGTAAACAATACCTGTGAATGGTAGAGCTGAACAATTCTCTATGTGTCGCAAAAGAAGGAATTTTATAATTAGAATAATTAATATCGGAGATCTCCGATAATAATTCAACGGCTGCTGGAAACGTCCTTCCAATATGAAATAGCCGGAAATTACACCATGTACATGTCTACGCTCATCCATTAGTAGTTCCTTCGGTTCAGGCAAGTCAAGTTAGAGGTCATTTTCGTGGGGTGGCACTACTGTCATCATGGACGGACATAATTACAATCAGGGATCCCGATTCTAATTACAAAATCGCTTCTTTTATGACAATACGCATTTTTAAGCATTACAACTCGCAGGTATAGTTTACTAGATAATTACCAACACAACTGTGCAAAAATTTCAAATTTTGAAAACTGGGGGCGCTCTTCAAAAATGTGCTGCTGTTATTGCTTTAACTCTGGACATTAGTGGACACTAAAAGTATCACATCTAAAATAATTGAGTGTAATTTTATTGTAATTTTGTTTTGTCCAAACCGAATTCTGTTTAAAAGCTTTTAAAACATTGTTGTTATATAAAATTTAAAACATTTGTGCACAAGGCTCATTAGTTTGTGTTTAAAGAGTATTTCTGACCTTTGACGTCCACGAGACGTCGTAACAGCTATAGTTTGCCAGAAAATTAAAAACAGAATTGTCGTATTTTTTAATTTACGACAATTTTGTCATTTATTAATTTGTCATGCAAGTGTTAAAATGTTATACATTATAAAAACATTTACCTTAATTTTCTTGAATCATCAAAATCGGTTTTCATGACAAATTTTTCATGACATTTTAATTAAATGTTGATTTCTGCATAAAACAGTAGATATTATACCTTTCCATACTGTGGGGTATATCAAGTCTAAAAGTTGCACATTTTCTTCAGTGGCGAAGCTAGGGAATGTGGCGCCCGGGGCAAAATGTTAACGTGGCGCCCCCTTAGCGTGTTGCGCGTTTATTTGCGTAAAAAAATAAAAATAAAGCAAGTATTTATATAGCGCTTTACACAACGTCTCAAAGCGCTTTACATTTATTCCGCTGTCACTAGGATATATCACATTTTCACTTATTGAAAAATCGGCAGCCAATTATAACGGTATGACTACCCCTAACAGCTCCCCATTTACACCTGGGTGAAGTGAGACAATCGAGATAAAGTGTCTTGTCCATGAACACAACACGTTGGCCTCGGCGGGGCTCGAACTCACAACCTAATGATCATGAGTCCTGCGCTTTTCCACTAGACCATACGTGCTCTCGTGATTGCGTAAGCAATAATGGGTGGAATCCAGAGGGCACCTAAAGTGGCCCCGGGGAAAAGCCCCTTGCGGGGGTCTGGCCAGGGGCAGAGCCCCCGGAAGCTCTCGGGTTTTTAGCATGTTTGAGTGCCTTCGGAGAGCTCTCAGCCGGGGTTCTTAGTTATCTCATTATCTTCAAGAATCAGATATACTGCCCCTGGCAGTGGTCGGGGGTGGGGGTGGGACAGAGTCTCCGGAAGCTCTTGGTTTTAGCATATGTGAGTGCCATCAGAGAGCTCTCAGATATCTCATTATCTTGAAGCAGATGAACTGGGGAGGATCCCTCGGAAGCCCCCAGGTTTTAGCTTGTGTGAGTGCCTTAACGGAGAACTCAAGGTTCCAGGGGTCGGAGTCCACGGAAGCTTTCGGGTGTTAGTGTGTTTGAGTGCCGTGGGAGATTTCTCAGTTTTATATGTATTATCTTGAAGCACATGAACTATACTGCCCCTGGCGGGGGGGGGGGGGGGGGGGGGGGGGGGAGCCAGGGGCGGACCCCGCGGAAGCTCTTGAGTTTTAGCATATTTGAGTGCCTTCTCAGAGCTCTCAGTTATATCATTATTATCTTGCCTGTGGCAACAATAACATTCACAACAACGGAAATATTTTTGGTGTCAATTTTATTTTCCCCAACGTCATTTCAGCGACCCCCGAGGGGGCGCCCAAGGCACGTGCCCCCCCCCCCTTTGCCCTCCCCTAGCTCGCCACTGATTTTCCTCTTTCCAAACTTACTAAATGTTTATCTCATTCTTTCCCTGAATATTAGTGACTAATTAGTGACTAATGTACATCATACTACATTGACTCCATCAAATAATAGCTCTGTTGATATTTATTAAGCCGCTCGGTATGCAGAAGACAAAGCACTGCAGATTCCTTGCAGTTGAAAACAAGGCGGTTCTCGAACCACAAAGGTCCCCCGCACCCGCGTTAATAAAAGGAGGAAACGTAACATAACTTTAAAGCGGCACTGGCACATTTTCAGAAAATATGAAATTTCTTCAATTTACTCGCAAATGATAGTCTATAGGCCATTGGAAGAATAGAGATATATTTTACACATAAAATAACATATCCAAGACATTGATCATCGGCTAAAGACAGTCAGGTAATTTGTAGGCTAACTTTTAAGTTTGCCGTAACTTTAATCAACAAATGTGTCTATTACATGACTAACATAGACTCGTACGCATTGATATTAAAACCACAAAGGTCACAGACGAGGTGCATGCCGTTGACTACGCCCACCAAGTCACAACCATTTTAAAGTAAGTTGACCTTGTGTGATCCACTTGACTTTGGACATGACTATTATAATTTTCATTTCTGAATATTGACCACAACCACTAAGTTGACCTTGAAATGACATAGGAAATTTTAGGTATCCGAAGGCTTCAGGACCATACACCATTTGTAGTGTATTGACTTTCAGTGACCCCATGACCGTGAAATTAGCCTTACGATTTTTCATTCATTGAAATGTTTGACAACACCTAGAAGTTTTATGACCATACACACTTTTGAGCATGACCCATGGCACCAAGTGGTGAAAAATATACTACTCAGAAATGACGCTATACGATCAATTGAAGACGGACCAGCATATAAAATTCCACTTATAAAAATAATTTATTGTGACTGCAGGCTATGTTTCATATACAAATTCTTTTTGACTGCAGCGGTATCAATTTTAAATGAATAGCTATGTCTTAGCTGCAGCTAAATTTTTCATATTCAATTATCTTTTATTTATTCCCCAAGTGTGCAACTTATTTTAAATGAGATCTCAATAAATATTCAACCGTTATCAGACGCGAACGCGATATTGTCCAAACCCGATGATATCCTTCGCAAGCAATGTTGCGTTGCTTCCAAAATAATCCAGCAGTTCTACGGAGTTTTACGGCTTGAAAACCCAGTCCCCATCTTGAAAACTTGCAATTTTGTTCCCTTTTTACCACTCAATGCAAATGTTGTAGTCAGCAGTCGAAATCATAAAATAACGGCGGCTCAAAAATAGAGAGAAACAGAACGCCCCATATTTCCTGTCTCTCCGGCCATTGTTTCATTATATTTTTTCTGCAGATTTTAAATTATTTGGGCCAATTGGCTATTTGAAATGATTTTTAAACTCTTTAGCAAAGTTACCAAATTTATAACTTTCATGAAACATTCATTTTAATTCATCTGAGAAATCAAAAATTTAGATGCTTTCACTCCATATCTATCTATAATTTATCTGGGAATGAACTTTTTATATTATTAGAATTTATAAATTTTAATGAGTTTCCATCAAAATGTTCAAAAGTCAAAATCAAAAATAACTTCCCAGCATCATGAAGAATTTGTTTGGGCAGTTTCTTCAATGCCGCGAAATTAATTACTAAAACTGGATGTCCAACAAAATAAGAAAACATTTCTACACCCTATGTCCGACAAACCCATCACAATTAGTCCAAATAAGATCTAAATTACTAGCCCATTTTTAAACCATTTGGAATTGTGTTTTGCCACTGACCCAGGTGGAAAAGAAGTCATTTATTTTCCTTTGCAGAAATACACACTAAACTCAATATCCCCTGCACACCCAACATATTATAATCCAATAAACATGAAATTTTACTTTTTTACGTTTATTGGGTTCCTTAAACTAAAGCTAAAGCTAAGCTGACTTTGCAGGGAAGGGGTCGGTAGCATCTTATGGTGTCGCTTCCAGGCAATGGACTTGGTAAATCCTCCTTCTGGCACATGAAACAGAGAATGGAATAGATATAATTCTCTGTACCCCTAATAAAGTTGAGCCCCTTATTCACATGCATGTGAATTTACAGCCTAAAAGCACATTGCTGCAACTTTAGTTTGATACACCAGAAATTAAATAAAACACCATGTGCTGGGCTACATAGAGCTCCACACACCCCACTTCCTTTAGAGAGTTCTGGATAGCAAGTGCTTAAAGTTTCTTAATCCAGATACAGCTTGCTCACCCATTGAGATTGTAATGCAAAAACTGGCCAGGTGGCAGGTTTGCATTCCACAAGTTACTTTCCCCAATGCCTGTATAGTAAATAGACTTTGAATCCCAGGCCTAAACTACCCACTGCTAATTGATGCTAGACCCGCTCAAAGCCCTATGCGATTGCTAGCAATAACTACACAAAAATCAATGTATTCATTCTATACACATTAAATTAAAAAGTCTCCAATCCGCCATGACAACCAATGATGACCTGGAAATGACCTCGAAAAAAATAGCATCAAATATTGACTACCCCCCAGTTTCTATGGTGCACAGATGGACACCCATACTTGGTTAGGTCAAACGATATCGTGTTGACAACAAGGTTTATAGCCCCAAGTTAACACTATTTGGACCATATTTGACATTGACCCATGACCCATTTCGGATCCGAGCCACCGCCTACCTTCTTATTCTTATAGTGTCCAAACACAGTGATTCTCAAATCGTCCAAGGCCAGAGGGACAACGTCTGCTGCTTCACTGAATTCCGCAAGGTCCTGTTTGTGCATTAATGGATTGTTGCTCAACAGTGGGCAGACCAAGAGAGTTTCCATAGTATGTGTGCTGTTCCACAACCACAGTAGTTGTCTTGATCTGCTTCAAGGTAGCCCCACTTCTGAAGGAAACTTTAGATCGGGCCAGTTCTGGTCTCAAATCTTTTGAGGCATCGCCATTAGAGAGCCCCATGAGGAGTGGAAGGTGGAAATGTCATCAGGGTAGATGTTACTTGGTTGAGAGCAAGTCTTTCCTTTCCACAAGGCGACTCTCTTATACTCCTTATTAGAGGGACTGATTCAAGAGGTGGACTTGTTTAAGAAACCCTCTCTGGATTTAAGGCGGTTGGCAGCAGTTCTCTGTCCAGTTATAAGGTGCTTCACATTAGGTACTTGGCAGGTACGCTTTTGCATGCTCGCTGCACTACGACGGATGTCTGGTGGAGCAATTTCTACTATAGATGTATAAGTTCTCCGTTGGTGTTGGACGAAGACATTCTGTGATATGCCGGCAGGAGGCATTTAATGCTGAATCAAGCTTCTTGGCATGGGTAGATCTTTCCCATACAGGACAAGCATACTCTGCACATGAGTAGCACAGGGCAAGTGCCGTCGATCTTAGGGTATCTGGGCGAGCACCCCCATCTTGTGCCAGTGAGTTTGTTCAAGAGATTATTGCGTGAACATACATTTCCTCTTCGTCTTCTTGATGTGGGTCTTATAAGAGAGAAAGAGTGCGGTCCAAGGTAACTCTTAGGTAGACAAGGTTATCACAGTGCTCCAGGGGTGTACCAGACCAGGTTACATTAAGCTGACGTTTGGCTTCACGGTTGCGTAGATGGAAAGCACACACCTGTGTCTTGATGGATTGCACGATAGGTGGTTTTCCTCATAGTAAGGAGTGAGTTCATCCAAAGCTTTGGAGAGTATCTCTTCAACAACTGTGAAAGTCTGCATCTTGGGTGCACTAATTCCAAGATCGTCAGCAAGATAAAACGTCATGCAGGTTCTTGCACTCCTAGTTGGGGTCGTTGTGTATAGATGTTAAACTAGGAGAAGGTGCAAGACGCTTCCTTGTGTTAGACCATTCTTGAAGCGTACGCCTCGACTCTTCTTCTTCGCTCCTAGCTGAACACAGGACAACACCTGTTTGGAAGCAATCCTTTGATTAGCTCAGTCAGGCGGATATCCTTGGTGAGTTCCAAAATCTTATGGAGTAGGCATCGGTGATTAACAGTGTCGTAAGCTGCTGATAGATCAACGAACACAACTCCGGTTACCAATCCCTTCTCAAAACCATCCTCGATGTGTTGAGTTAGGTTGAGTACTTGGCTAGTTGTTGATTTGCCTGGCCGGAAACCTGTTTGTTCTGGTATGAGGTGTTCGTCTATTACAGGTGCATAACGATTGAGCAGGAGACATTCAAAGAGCTTGTAGGTATGGCTGAGGAGTGATATTGGTCTATTTTGCGCTAAAAGGTATATATCGGATTTTCATGTGGTTTTCAGCTCTAAATTATGGCAAATGGATAGTTTTACATCAACATAGCGTTTTAGAGCCATACTGTGCAAAAATATTCAAAACTTACTCTAAATTCCTTGGGTAGCAACTATCTAACCCCGGTGGAAGGTGCACATTCACATCTTTTTTCGCTAAAATAACAGGAAATATGGTGAGAAAAATTATTACCGGAAGCATTACAGAAAGCTTTTGGCAGCACCCCCGAGGGTTGAACGCCCCAACCCCCATTCATGAATATTGCAACAAAAAAAAGTTTGGTTCATTTTACTAACGTCCACTGACCCCATTTTTGATTGCATTTGTGGTTTTACAACATGGGTCTTGATGAAAATCTGATTGCAATCCAATTATCATGTACCACATTGATACAGTGATTGAAACACTAGGAGGGGGAAACCGGAAATATTGTAAGTTATAAGAGGGGAGGGGACATGAAATACATTGGAAAATGAATGGGGAATCTGAAAAATCAAGTAAACAAGAAGAGTCCTAAAAAGGAAATCTGCCCTAAAAGAATTTAGCTTCTGACAGTAATTAGGCTAGTGTATGAAACGGCCATCTTTAGTAATTAGTTATTAAGTTCCATGGTGATGAGGCGGGATGACTATGATTCACATCTATCCATGCTTTAACTAAATAAACTTCTCTTTTAATTAGGCCAAAGTCATTGTTATTCAGCAAGCCTTTCCACACTAACTTAAAAGGTTACTTCTTTTTTATCTTAAATTATATAAACATGATTGAAGTCATAATCGCACGAAAAGCCTGCTTTTGTTTGCATTTTTTATGTACCAGTGCATTAATCACAATGTAAAATTATAGGCTGAAAAATAAAACCCCCCATTTTATATGTAATAACAAATGCGTCTTTAATCAGTGACATTACAATAGAAAATTGTTACTTTTGTCTAATATATAGTTTAAATGATATGCTGTGAAACTCTGCAAAAATATACAACGAGTCTGAGCTTTTTTTTCTTTTGTAAAATAAATCCATTCTTCACGCAAAGGACCTCAAGTGATATAGGCATCAATAGCAACTCATGGAGAAGGCCTATGTAAACCTTATAACCTAACGGTGTATTATTAATGTGATTTTAACTTCACATAAACCACCAAAAAATAGGGTAATTTTAATGGAAATAAATTTTAAACAATATGGTCGTGTTATTTATAAAATCCTAGTTATTCCATTTTCAACATCCAAGGACACAGCAATATGGTGCTACGAGCATATATATGTAAGGTGCCTAATGTTAATCTGCAATGTGACCTATATGCTCCAGGTGCCGCGTGTTTTTGCATAGATGGCTGTGAATCTTTCAACACACACTTGAATTGAGAGTAAATCCAACTTCTTTTTGTCTTTGGGTTCTTCCCTAATATCTCCTGTAAAACTTGGCATGTAATTGACTTTCATTTAAACTTTTGTGTCAAATTCTAAGACATATTATGTTTGTGTAATCACTCATATGTTGCCTGTTGCAAATGGGTGGTAGTAAATCACGAGCCATATATTTCTCATCATGGTCCCAATATCGATTAAGCAGTTGTTAAGACAGGTCAGTTCCACGCAGCTCCTGATTATATGCAATAACATTGACCCAAATATCAAGCCATTATGTTATTTCAAGACAGTCAATTCCACACAGCTATGCACCATGCATATGGAACACCATGGCCCAGATAAAGGGGTTTCGACCGTGGTTGCTGGTTCTAAAAATCCAGACCCCACAAGGTAAGACCAAATTACTGGAGAAAAAAAGTGAAACCACTTTGCATGTATTCATCCGCATGATAAATAGTCCAACAGGTGTAATAAACTTGGTGGCAATCACATTGAAGGAGTTCAGCTATCTGCTTTTCGTCAATTGTCAAAAGGAGTGGTCCTGGTATGTAGAATGGTGGGGAAGTCACACATTTATACAAAATTCACATAAATATTCATCAATGTAACTCGACCAATAGACAACCGTTTTCAACCATTAGCACTTCAAATTAGGCTAATTTATCCCACTTATAATACTAAACCATCTTTTAAGATTTTTAACCATAAAATATTGGTAAACAAACATTTCACATTCAGTAATATGGTGACAAGCAACAAGGGTACATATTCTGCAGCATTATTTTTGTGTACCTTGCCCAGAGATAGAACAGTGCATGCATATAATTCAGATGAAACCTTGGCTCCAGATAGCAGTATAGGGCCACCTATGATTGGTTTGTACGTCAGTTGAATTTAGGCTGAATCAACAGGTTCACGTTAAGCTTATCACTATTAATAGTGTTATTTTGAACCATTGTGTGAACAATTGCATTGTGTGAATGAGATACTAGCAAACCACACCCACTCTCTTTAGCTGCAACCGGGAATGTGGACAGTACACATGGTACAAGGCACAGGGGACTATACCCATGGGAAGATATTGGTGGCAATACAGTAACAGCCTACCTCTCGGGCAGAAAAACACATTGTTCGCCCACTCCACCCTGCCGTAAAGAACGATACGCTCCCTAATAACAATAATTGGAAAGATTATTTCCAAAGTAAGATGTGCGTGTACGTGCAGTCGTACCACTAAAGCCCCTATCAGCGATTTTTCAAAATGTAAACGAAATCCGCCCCCCTATTTTTCATCAAAGTCGATTGTTTGATGGTGTAGTAAACCCCTGTAAAGTGGCTACGCTTAACGCGCCGTATTTCTCAAAAAATAGGATTTCTGGCATTTCTGCATGGCTCTTCAAGACCGCTTAAAATGTTTTGGTGTCTGTTTCACAAAAGGAACAGTAATAAGTGTTGATATGACCTTAAAGCGGCTCTGAAGACCTTCACAAGTACCTTTTCGCCTACAAATTCGTTTTTACGTGCCACCGGGAACCTCTTATAGCAATAATACATAATCATAGTTCCGCACAACAAACGCCCCTTGTACATTATCGAGAGCTGCGCTAAGTCTAGGGGTTTCAATTTCTAGGTTACGTAATGAACGATCAAGAATGATTCCCGATTTGGTATGCGATTCTTTGGGTAAACGGTTTTGTATATTTCTTCATTATCTCCAGAATTTCTTAAACCAGCCAGAACGCTTGTATCAACTGTAGGGCATTTTAAAGAGTACGATGAGCGAACATAATTGAGTATTGAGTCCCTAATGTCGCCCAGCGCGCATGATTTAAAACAACGACGAGTAATATGAGACTATTTACATGAGGTACGTCACAACCCGGTATCAGCTCTGTGTTTACAAATTCCACTCGTACTTTCGTAATAGGCCTACTTTCGCCAACATGATTCCTACTTCAAGATTGAATTTCCTAGTAATTACAAGTTTCAGGATATATCCAGAATTTTTACTTATTTGTGAACTATTTGTTGGGTCATTGGTAAGGTGAACTTGGGCAGGTAAACGGGGACGGTAAAGTGAGGGCTAGGATGAAGTTGGACTGAGTCTAGGCAAGGATTATGATTTGTGGGCTAGGAACGGGACTTGCATCATTGCATGTTATTTTCTTTTGACTTGGCAATTTCACATTCATGCGGCAGTGCTTAAACATTGAGTTGTGTACCGTGGCGTGCCGTGTACTATCTAGTGTATAGCGTGTGTGATTACACTTGCGGATGTTACCTTCTCGGCGACAAAGATAAGAAATGGAGTCCACACGCCATTACCCGTCGATAATATGGTTCGCTCGCAAAGGATTATGGGGATGGCTTAGAGCTTGCTGTTATATGACTTATAACACTATAAGTAGGACAAAATGAAAACAAAAATGACTGATTGTGGCTTAAATGTGAGTGAGATTGTATTGTGGGGTACCAGTGACATAAACAAAATGTCAGCTATTTCACAGAGACAATATGATACTTCTAGTTCTTTATATCCACCATGAGTTTAACCAACACATAAAAAACAGGCAAATGCCGGCACAATCAATAAGCTTTAAAAATCGGCATTGTAACTTTTGGTTCACCAAATACATTAGCGGGTGAGCTCAAGAGTCCTAAAATCATGAAAACCACGACACGGTCGCTGCAGGTCTCCAACGCGAGAAACTTAGCCGTTGCGTAATTCCTTTGATTTCCCGTCTTTTACCACATTAATCATTCTATTTGAAGCTAAATTATTTTTGCCGCATATAAAGTGGTGAAGCATTAACAACACACGAAACTCCATAACAAGGCATTTTTGTGGTGGCGGTAGGTTCATCGCATTGGAGTCTTGGAGAACTTCAGCACCCACGCGGGGTTTTCCCATTACGACACACGCGTTCGGCGTGATATTACCCACATGTATCACAAAAAAGCTGGTTGATGGGGCTTATTAAAAAGGCATGTGAGTATCGAAAGTGTATGCCCAAAACAAATAAATACCATGTTGTTCACTGCTTTTTAGGTGCACCAAAAAGGTGATATTTCCAAAACATCTGAAGAGTTTGGCATCTAAATATTGAAAAGTGACTTAGAGGTCACTGCATTCCGGGGAATGTAACCCTATTAACAATTTACGTGATTATGGATATAATAACTAGAAGAAACACAATGAAATAAGCAAACACCAAAATTGAGCAAAATAATGTGTTTGATCATCATTCATGACAAATGTTAAAGAATTACACTATCAGGGAATACAGAACACCGTCTATTCACCCTTTGCACGGTTGGTCATTTACAGGTAGAGCCTCGAACTAGCATTGGAATAAAACGAGGGTGTTGCATAACAATACATCATCTCTTGCAAGGTTAGATGGTTTTATACGCGAGCGCGAGCGAAGCTCTTATAGACAAACGTGTAGTACGTATTGCAAGCTATTGAAATCTATAGTCTGACAGGTTAAAAATACCGGACCCTCATTGATCCCTGTTCGTTCTTACCATTAACATCTACGGAGATAAAAATCGACGGGAACTGGACCAAAATACTGAAATTTAAATTTGTAGTCCGATAGTCAACAACAGAATTTGTTTGACTTCTCCATTCTGTTGGATATTTGTTTTCTCGCACGTTTATTTTTGAGTCGTGTTTTCTAACATTAAACTATGATAATGTTGTGCTGATATTTTAAAAATCATTGCTTGGAATAATTAAATACGGACAACTAAATATTTTTAAATAAAAATAATAAATAGATGGCGCCTTTTAATTCATAATTTCTTACAGGGGAGGGCCGGCTAAGAATCCTAATTTAGAGAGTTGTCTTGGTTTAACACGTAAAGCGAGGATTACGGCAAACAAAAATTTTTCCACAAGTAGAAAGAATAAATTACGACTTAAAACCAGGGGGGCCGGGCCACGATATGCTGGATTTGGGCATTTGGGAATTTCCAAACGGTGCCCTTTTAAATTCATAATTTCTCAGGGGAGGGCGGCTAAGAAATCCTAATTTTAGACGTTGTCATTGGTTTTAAACTTTAACACGATTAAAAGCGAGGATTACGGCAAACAAACATTTTGTGGTAACAAAGCTGTCATCCAAAGGAAAAGAATAAATACGATTTAAACCAGGGGGGCCGGACACGATTGTCTGGATTTGGATTTTGGATTTCCAAACGGTAATTTATGGAATTTTGCATACATTTGGCAAATAGACAGTCTGAGCGCTCGCTTCTAAGTTTCTACCTGCATCATATTATAAAGAGAATTGAAATATTGCGTAAATGCTCCCATTCATATTATTTGCAGTTCGAGGTGTTGTTTTTTCTCCCCGCAAATTGCGAAACCGTGCAAAGAGCGAATAGGGATTAATTTCAATTCACATTGTAAAACTAGATATTGGTGCAACCAAAGAAGGAGGGACAAAATGGGGGTTGTTCAATTGTTTTGGCATGGAATTGTTTTTATATAATTTTTGGCATAAAAAAGTACATGTATCGACCTAATGCTTTAAACTTTTTCATGGACATAAATGGCATGAAAAATATCAGACAGAATGAAAACAAGAAGCGGTCACCGCCCTGTGTGGAGTCGTGCAACCTGTGGTTGGTGGGTTGTGACCTGGTGGTACTTTTGCAGCCCGGTTTGGCGATGACCCTGAAGGGAATGGCTAATTGGTACCTGAGGCAATGTCCCTTTAAAAAATAAAGAACGGTCCTTTTATTTTGTTAATGATTGAATGGCTGTTATTATTGATACTGCTTTCCGCATATTATTGTATTTTTCGTATTTATCAGACTTTTGATTTTGCGCACCTTGTTTTCCCCAACCGCGATACGGAATTCCCTGGCTTTACCTGGTTTGTTTTCACTGCGGTGAAGCCCTGTGTTTGCACCACGGTGAAACCCCTCATCATCCCGCTCCCGGCCATTTAATACGACCGTCACGCTAATGTTATTTTTCGTATTCTGTTTTAAATGATTTTTACATGGGTCACAAGGTCGATGGGGTCACAAGAGGTCGCATGGGGCACCAAGGTCAATGGGGTCACAAAGGTCACATGGGGTTCACCAAGGTCCACGTGGGGTCACCAAGTCCCATGGGTCACATGGGGTCACCAAGTTGCACAGGGCTCACTGAGGTCGGCATAGGGTCCAAAGGTTACATGGGATTCCAGAGGTCCATGGGGTCCAAAGTTCACATGGGTCACAAGGTCACATGGGGTCACCAAGGTCAAACACCCAAACCCGCCCCCCGCCCACCCTGCCCCTTCCGACCCCCCACCCCCTCCCCGTTACATGCCACCCGACCGCTCCCCACCGGCACACCGATTTTGTGATGGGCTTATAAATGGATGTGAGGTTCAGCAAGGTCAGTGAGGTTACTAAGGTCGCATAGGGGTCACAAAGTCACACGAAGTCCCAAGGTCACCAACAAAGTCACCAAGGTCACACAAGTCCCAAGAGGTCAAACAAAGCCCCACACAAGGTCACCATGTCCACCCTGCCCCCTCGCCCGATGCAGCAACCCCCCCCCCCTTCCCCGACGCACTCACCCTTCCGTACGGCCACCCACCCGACCCTACCGCCGATTCACACCACCCCGAACCCCTTCCCGAATTCACCCCACTCGAACCGTACCCCCACCCTGGCCGCCTCACCCACACCCTACCCTTCCCCTCCTATTATTCACACACAGATGGTCCGGCAAGATGTTGGTCTAGTAGTTTTTTTTCATGTAGCAAAGGAATATTGCATATTCCGATGTACCATTTTAAGCTATACAGCAATTAATGCATATTTAATATTAGCTCATTTGCATACCTAAAGCCGCATGTATCAGGAACGTTCAAATGGCAAAGAAGAAGTGCACCATAATGGGTTTTCGTGCAGTGAAGAATTTGTAGCGATGTAACCCGTTTTTAAAAAATATAGTGATTATGCTGATTTTTGCATATCAATTAGCTCATTTGCATATGTAATTTTCCTGAAAATCTGCCCGCATCTAACAGGTCAAGAACTCTTTTTAAACACCCGCTTTCTTTATACCCGCTTCCTTCCACCAAGTTACAAATCATTATAACACCCTTACGGAACTCAAATAATTTACATAACCACAAGCCTTGAGGGTAAAGGGTGTCATTTTGACCGGGCCTAATAAGGCAATTAAATATTCTGAATATTCAAAGATGCAATCCAAAATCTACAACCCTAATATGGCGGCACCTCACTCTATCATCCTATCAAGTTTTGAAGCAAATCGGATTAGCGTTTAGCCACAGCAGCATTCCAAAAAGGTTACCCGAAATGTCTGAAAAATATGCAATAGCCGAATTAAAAAATTCACAGAATATGCAAATAATGCCTGACAAAGCTACACATAATAGTGCGGCACCTCACTCTATCATGAATCCTATCAGTTTGAAGTAAATCGGGGCTAGCCGGTTTAGCCGAAGCATTTTAAAAAAAAAGGAATAACCGAGTCATAAAATACGGACGGACATACGGACACACAGAATTTGGACTACTGTCTGTTCCAATTAACTTGCTGTCCGGTTTTTTATGTAATTATTTTCCAAAAATATACGCTTTACTGAAAGAAAATCACGAAAGAAAAGTTGTTATTCATCATTGGACCCAACAGATATTGGTTTTCCAACTTGAAAACATTTCTTCTTTTGGAGTTTTTATTTCAATTTACACAACTGATTTTCAATTGACAACGACAACAAACTGGGTGCAGGTAATTTGACTTTTGACTCTGACACTTTGATGACAGACCCATTCACGAATTAGGGGCGCTTCAAAAGCTTTTTTATACGAACAATATTATTGTTTGTGGACCTTACTTTGATTTCAGGGTGTTGAGCATGCATTAATGCATGGCATATAAATGCAAAATCGTTGAAATACACCGATATTCTTAATAGAGGCCCTGTCTGTTTTTAATTCAATTGGTTTACGGACAAAAGAATCATTATCTCCTGTAATTTAGTCCATTCAAGTTAATGCCCGTGTGACACTTGCATATCATCTCGTTTCTATTGCAAACAACGGTTCGGATTTGATCTGTTGAGCAAAGTTGGTATTATTATTTCATACCAGTATCGGACAATTTGATCGTGAATAATTCCTCCGAAGACACTTTACTACCTACAAAGAGGAGTCCATGAACTCCCAAAACTAATACGAATGATACCAAACTTTTAGTCGCTCATTTGAAAAGAGGGTAAAGACCCAATTTCCCATAGATTTTGAAGGTTTAAAATGTCCTTTTCCCTAACGCGTCATGTAAAAACGTCTTATTCCAAGGATACGAAACAACTTTCTTGTCGTGATTTTATTTTCGAACGTACGTATTTTTGAATAATTACTAAAAACCAACATCAAGTTAATTGACAGACAATAGTATGTGCCTCCATGAACATTCGTTCAAAGGCGCAAATCTAAGCTTTCATTCTCATGGCCTAAACATCATACGCGGTTTACGACGGGACGTCCAAAATTCCCGCATCATTTGGGATGGCATACTCACAATTCACAGAATGTCCAGGGCCTACTTCGACGTCTTTGGCTGCTTCTTCTATAACATTTTCAAATTTTCAACAAATTGCCCACAAAATTGCCCAAACTGTGACAAAAACGGTGTATCTCTTCTTCCCATAGATTCGGACTAATTATGTAACACTGTCACAATGTGAATGTATCGTACACCATTATTATAGACTTTTATTTCCCTGGTATCACTCGGCAACAATCAACAACAGCGGTGATTCTAAAAATTCTCGCCCCATTTTCTCTAATTGCCACAAATTTACTCCTTTCCTTATTTCTGTACAAAACCACAGCCATCTTGTCTCCAATATTGAAAACAGATCAAATAACTTTTGAACTAAATTCCTTGATTTGGGTGAAGTAAATTATGAAAATGTTTTATTTTTTATCTACTTGCGATGAAACACTGCCGATGACACGGCTCTTCCATTGATTTACTTTCATCCTCGTATGCTAACCGATGGAATTGCATGAGGTATAGGCGGCTTTCATGGGAGTACCGGTGAATATCTTAATCTAATCTCAGACTGGGAACAGCCCCAAATAAAATTTTTTGGTAAGAACGCACCATAAATGCATTATGGAGGCATTTTTGCGCTCAGTATCACTCAATTTACGGTTAATGGAACTCTTTTTTGATGAATCACTATTTTGGTTTCCAGTGATATGAGTGTTGGCTCGATGAGCCAAAATCGAGCAGAACAAGGCGGTAATTACTTAAAATTAGCGAAAATGTTCTACTCAAACCGAGTGGAAAATGTTCATACCCTCCCCGAGGCGTTTGTAGGATCGTGCGTTTGCACAATGAAAAACCCTTACTGAAATCACTGCCACAAGTTTTGAAAACAATTTGGAAGTTTCAATCCGTAAAAAACAGTAAAAACAGCATGATTTGTGGGCAGATGGTGCTGGTGGAATTCCACCACGGAAAATCAAGGTGGTTGACATCGCTGCTTGAATTAACGTGTTCGAGCAGGATTTGTGACCCTATTAAAAAGCATTCAGACACTTAGATGAGTTGACATGTGACGTCAACGACGGGCCACCGAACAAAGGCAACCTGGCCAGCAGTATGCGTGAGCACCTGCAGGGCTTGTGCCTTTAAAATACGTCGCTCAATCGGGCGTGATAAGGCTATTGACTGCTGTAACACAAGGGGGTGAAGGCCCATTCAAACCAGCGTCGTCTTGTCCTTGGCTGGGCGCTGACATTTTAATATTGCAACGGAATAATTATTATTTGGGGTGCTGTTATAATACAACCATAATGTCAATTCGATACAAACAATCCGGCAAATATCAGTTGTGTGGATGTTGGGTGCTATTGGGTGGTAAATTTTGTGTCATACCCATGCCACAAACGGAATGAAAGACACGTCATTCCGTCTTGATTTAAAAATTTAAACCGCCTCAATGAAATACATCTTTTCATTTCACCTCAAGCGCCTGCCATTGCATTGTGAGAAAAAAAAGAGTAACTGATCACAATGATCCAGGTGCACTATTATTACAAAAACCCCTGCCACCTCTAACCTATACAATCAATTTTGTAGCAACTATCTAACCGATTAGTGTATATACAAAGCGTGCACCCACAGTATTGGAAGAAGCAGAGGCAAGGCCATTGCTTTCTATTGTTGGTACTGTATGTTTTTTCTTTGTGGGGTCGGCAAAATAAACATGCGAGACGATGAATTCCTAAAGATGACGTAACGTTTTGGCCCTCTCATCTTATAGAACCCTCTTTGGGTAGGACACCAGTCACGCTGCAATCACGGTAGTTTATGACCCCGGATATAAATAGGAATTGGTCTGTAAGCTGATGACCGCATGCTTTCAAGTTTGATAAATGCTGACAGTAATGTCAGCATCCTTGGCTGAGACTGAAGCTTACAAAGGAAAAAATAATTAGTTACTTTTGCCTTTTTGGTAAAGGCCCAAATTGTTTTTCAAATTTGGGGAATTGATTTCAATAGGGGTCCATTTCATTGTTGTTTGAATATTTTTTCCATACCATATGTTTTCAATTTTTTGGTCCATTAACAGAATAGTTGGTACATCCCGATTTTACAAAGAAAGCTTACAATAGAGAAATAACACGGGTCAATTTGATCATGCTTATGCATATCAAATTTTTAAACAATATTTGCTGCTTCTTGCTCTCTTGATTTTCCATACGCTCTGACAGGGTTCCTATTGAAATCATGAAAAAGTAGAATATTTCATTTTTGAGATTTGAGATTTTGACATTCTACCCTACCACATCTATACAAGGGACCACTCGATTCATAGAGGCGATTGACTAAAAACAACTTGGTTACAACAAACTTATTAAATTGACAACGATATGAAACTTTTCTTTTAATTCAAAATTTTCTAAATAATTTTTACTTCTAATAACGAATACTAGATAGCTGGAAAATGGTAAATACAAACATCTCTAACCTTTGAACGAGAACATTGGCACATTAAAAATAGTGCGCCCTCAAGATTTTTTCAAAACGATATTTTTGCATGGGGTAAGGCTTTTATATCAAAGCCCTCCCCCGAATGATCAAGACCAAATCAGCTTCCTTATGGTAAACAGAACGATTGTATAATTTAAACGTCCGCCCGGGTCGCCGCGACGTTACAGTCAGCAGACGACGAAATGGGCGTTTAAAAACACAAGAACCCGCACGCCGTATGCATTTCCCACGGTATTCACCCTGTTTGATCGGTCATAACCTTTGTGGTTATAATATCAGTGAGCACGAGGTCAAAATATCATGTAATATACACAGTTTTGATTAAATTTGTGGAAAACTTAAAAGTTGGCCTACAAATTAACCTGGATGTCTTTATCCTCATATCATGTCCCTATCTGTTTTGGGGGTGTTAGTTTTTATGTGTAAATATATCCTGTTCTTTCCATGGCCTAGACTCATTTGAGAGCAAATTGAAAGAAATTTCATATTTTGTGAAATGTTGCCAGTGCCGTTTTATGAACCGCTTTCGATGATTTAATACCAAACATGTTGTGTCCCTTTTTCAAAGGATGTTAACACATAGTGGAAGATAAAGTTAGGCAGGGTCAAACTTTCAATGTAAATATAATATAAACTTTGAAATAATCATTAATGGGTTAAGAGAGAACAAACAATTGGCGCAAATGATAACATTGTACACATTATGTAAGATATCCAAAATTGCATTGGGAAATATAGTAAAAATAACACAAGTACATGCAAAGTTCACCGAAAAATTTGAATTATAGTTACAATTTGTAGGAAACAACTTCACTTTTTAGTTGAGTAGATATTCATTACACGAAAGTTATAAGAAATATGGCTGTTTAATGTAGATACAATGTAATAATAAACCATACTATAGGGAACAAACATCTGTAATACTTGTTGAATAGGCTATTAAGTAGCTGTAGCTGTAGTCTTGGGGTCCAAAAAAGAAAGAAAACGAAAAACGTATAGTATTTGTACATCATAAAAGCCAATTCGTGATTCGGTATTTTAAAGAAATTGAAAATACCGTGATACGATTGGCTCATAACAGCAAAACACGATGTCAGAATCAGGTGTGAAATTGGAAATAGCCTTTCTTGAGGTTATCTAATGAGCCATAAACAAATATAAGGGTGCTAGGATCATGAAATGCACCTTTAAATACTGTGCTACAAATGTAACTACTATGTTCTAAAAAGTTCTTCTTGGATTCAATAAGTCTTTACAGATAGGTGTGTTGCAATTTATGTGATAGATTGATAAACCACTTTAAAATATAATTAACCGTCGATATATAAAATAATTTCCTAAACAACTTGAAATAAAGAGTTGCGAGTGCACATAGACTTTATGCATTTTAACATTTTTTAAGCTTTTGTACACAAGTCTGTGATCTTACACTCAATACGACGTAATAAGCTAATTACTTGGCATTACCTGAGATTTACAATATCAATTATAATGCCATTCGTGCAAGTGCAACATTTTTTTTTAAATCTACCCATTTCAATGTTTTACCAGAGAAGCATCTTTTAATTAATCACTCCAATTAACACTTAGTAAGTTGGGGGGGGGGGGATTATATACACAAGATTGTGTTTTTTGGACGTCTAGGACGAAAAATACATTTGACTGGAATTGTTTGTATTGTCTAAGTTTTGATTGGGGTTCCAAATCTGAAATCCGCCGCCACGTTTTCGAGGTGGGGTCCCCATGTCTCTTATACACAATACGGAAAGCTCGGAAGTACCAATGGCAAAGATAAAAATAATATTGCATTACCTTTGATTCGAATTTTTATTATGAATATAATATAGCCATAATAAAATAACGAAAATTACTATGGCAGAGCTCTGTACCAGCCTACTGGAAAATACGCATCAAGTTTGAACCGCCTTATAAAATACAAACTGACCTTCAGTGCCCATTTTTATGCTAGATATGAGTAGCATGTAACACCACCCTTGGTAGTAATTATAAAACAAAATTACGTATTTTTCGCCAATTATCGTATTTTCAAAAGTCAGTTTTTAACCAATATTTTTAGAGCTAGTGTACAATATCTTCCAGGTTTTATATTTCATTCTACGCGGTAAAATATACGGAATCCTGGCCTTCGAAACGAAATGGGCTCAGTGCACCCATTTGATTACACGCTTTATGCCGTTATCATAATTTATACTAAGACGGAATAAGCGTGTAATCCAATGGGTGCTGCGCCCGTTTCTTTTCGTCGAATATAATAAGCCTTGAAAAGGTGGAAGAGAGGTGTATTATTTGGTTAATTTTCATGGCATTGGAGTAGTATTCTGGTACCCTTATTGTAAAATCCCCAACATTTTTTGTATTACTATTTTTTGTATAACTATATACCCGAACTGGCACTTTTAACTATAAAGCATAGTTGATTACAAAATTACTAATTTCTTACGCTATTATTTTATCTTATTTTTTGCATCATTGTCAACATTGGTCTTAGTGTTACAACAGATCGAGGCTTGCCTTATAAAGCGGAAATTGACGTGGCACCATGTAGAAAAAACAAGAACAGCCTTTAATGATTCCGTTCGCAACTTGTGTTCTAGAAGCACATCTACGCGAGTCATCTCAAGGGGCAGCTAATCATTTATACGATCTTGGAATAAGGCAGCTATTCTTTATTACAATCTTACTTATTTTTGTTTGCTCGAATCCACAAGTCATTGGTAATGGCTTTGTGGTGGTGTCAGGATTTGTTCAGCTAGTGTGCTGATCCGGGGCCGCGTGTATTAATATGACTAGACATGCTATACTTAATGAAGATAATCTACGACCCTTTATGTCAACTGTTCACTATGAAAGTCTCATATACTACGGTCTGCCTCCACAAAACCTGAGAGAGGTTACAGCATCTAAGATGCTGATATGGCTTGGACTTGCTGGTAATTTCCACGTTGAAAAGCACGACAACGGCAATCTGCTGGACATGGACGAAGAAAACTCTCCGGAATCTGAGGACGAAATGGAAATAGACGAGGAAGCGGATCTTATTGAGGAACAAAGAATGCTAGACGATCAAGACTTTGCCGATAGGGATATTCATCAAAGGGGATATGACGCCAGACATGAATTTGCCTTCGACATCGACGACATGGGCAATGAGGAAGAGGATGAAAATGGTTGGCAACAAGCAAAGGTACGAAAGACGCGACTAAAGCAGATAATAAGACGAAATCTTCAATCACAGGAAACACTAACCGAAATTGAAAGCAGAAGAATTTCGAATGTGTGGACAATTCCAGATATGCAAAACCGTTGGCGTCTTTATCGGTATTGGCTGAACAAGTACCGCGAACGACAAGCTGGAATATTATATGAAAATCAAGAGAATTATGAAAGATTAGCTAGCGAGTTGAAAGAAATCCGAACCGAAGAAGACCTGTCTATTTTGAATGGGGCGAAGGTGATCGGAATGACTACCACTGGTGCTGCCAAATATCGATCTATGCTGCAACGGATAAAACCAAGAATCATTGTGGTGGAAGAAGCAGCAGAAGTTCTAGAGTCCCACATCGTCACCACTCTAAGTAGAGACTGCCAGCAACTCATTTTAATTGGGGATCACCAGCAACTACGGCCCAACCCAACAGTCTATGAGCTGGCTAAAGATTTCAAACTTGACATTTCTCTTTTTGAGAGGATGGTCAATAATGGACTACCATGTCAGAAATTAACGCAGCAGCATCGTATGCGACCTGAAATATCAAGAATCATGAAGCTGAGTCACTTTTATCCAAGCCTGCTGGATCATAGCTCCGTGAAGAATTTCCAACACATCATGGGAGTAGGATCCAACGTGTTCTTCCTTGATCATGATAAACTGGAAGCTCATGTCGATGACACCAAAAGTCACTCAAACAAACACGAAGCGGAGTTCCTAGTTGCGTTATGTCGTTACTTCTTGCAGCAGGGTTATGCGCCATCACAGATAACGATACTTACCACCTACACAGCTCAGCTCTTCAATTTCAAGAACTTGATGAAAAAGAACTTGTTCAAAGGTGTTCGGGTAAGTGCTGTGGACAACTTTCAGGGGGAAGAAAACGACATCATCCTTCTATCTCTAGTACGTAGCAACGAAGAAGGTAGCATTGGCTTCTTGAAGGTTGCTAACAGGGTTTGTGTAGCTCTTTCTCGTGCCCGTCAAGGCCTCTTTTGCATTGGAAATTTTAGTCTACTTGCAAGTAAAGGTCGGCTGTGGAAGGATATCGTTGCCTTGATGAATGTCAACGGCAACTTTGGAACTAGATTGAAGTTGGTTTGCCACAACCATCCTGATACAGTAACGGAAGTCAGCATCGACAAAGACTTTATGAAAGTACCTGAAGGCGGATGCAACAAACCATGCGAGGCAAGACTTCCGTGTGGTCACGCGTGCTCCATGCCATGTCATCCAAGAGATCCTGAGCATGAAGAATACAGATGCCTTAAACCGTGTACAAAGACCGTTTCTGGATGTCCATTAAATCATCGGTGTAAGAAATTCTGTTATCGAGAATGTGACAGAAAATGCACAGAAAAGGTTGAAAAGAAACTCCCTTGTGGTCATAATGCTAAAGTGCCGTGCCATCAAGATGTAATGTTAGTAGAGTGTCAGCTGGCATGTGCTAAAGTTCTTTCATGTGGTCACCGATGCAAGAACAGATGTGGTGAAAAATGTACTTCACGTTGTACAGAGTTAGTTATGCATTCAGACCTTCCATGTGGGCATCAAGCTAAAATGCAGTGCTGTGCTGGACCAGAAGATTGCTCGCATCCATGTGGAATGGTACTTCTGTGTGAGCACACCTGCACAGGAACTTGTGGCAAATGTCAGCGGGGACGACTCCATGTGCCGTGCCGACGGGGATGCGGCCGTACTTTGGTGTGTGGTCACCTATGCAAAGAACCTTGTACCAAAACGTGTCCACCATGTCAGATGACATGCCAAAATAGATGTGTCCACAGCAGATGCCAAAAGAAATGCGGTGATCCTTGCCCACCGTGTATGGAGCCGTGTGAATGGAGATGTGCGCATCAGGAATGTACCAGGCCATGTGGTGAACCCTGTAACCGAAAGCCTTGCAATGAGCCATGTGGTAAAAGGCTGCGAAAATGTCGACATCCATGCATTGGTCTATGTGGTGAACCGTGTCCGACAAAATGTCGGATATGTGATAAAGACGAAGTCACGCAGATACTTTTTGGCAGTGAGGATGAACCGGAAGCACGTTTTGTTCAACTAGAGGACTGTAAGCACGTTATTGAGGCTGACGGGCTAGATACTTGGATGGCGATGGCTGACCAGTCAGTAACGGGAGATAAAATTAACATACAGCTGAAGGCGTGTCCGCATTGTAAGACTTTCATCAGACGAAATCTGCGATACGGAAATGTCATCAAAAAGATGCTATTAGATATTGAAGGAGTGAAAAAACGTATGTATGGTGACGAAGCTACAATCAATGCTAAAAAATCACAGTTGCTGTCAAAATTAACCCGGGCAGATCATCTTGGTAAGGTCGATTTTGACACAACTGTGACGATTTTTTAGCATTGATTGTAGCTTCGTCACCATACATGCGTTTTTTCACTCCTTCAATATCTAATAGCATCTTTTTGATGACATTTCCGTACGCAATTTCGGTCTGATGAAAGTCCAGTCCAATGCGGACAACGCCTCAGCTGTATGTTAATTTTATCTCCCGTTACTGACTGTCTAGTCGCCACGCGGCCATCCAATAATCCTCACCCCCGTCACCTCAATAACTGCTTACAGTCCTACATAGTTACACCAACGTGTTCCTCTCCGGTTCATCCACACACATCGCTCACTCGCCAAAAGTATCTGCGTGACTCGTGCTTTATCACAGATCCGACATTTTGTCGGACACGGTTCACCACATAGACCATTCATGGATGTACCGGAGACATTTTCGCCAGCCTTTACCACATGGCTCATGTGCAAGCTTTCGGTTACAACACGCGTGTTCACCACATGGCCTGGTACATTCCTGATGCGCACACATCTCCATTCACATGCTCCTACACGTGGGCAAGGATCACCAACCCGCATTTCTTTCTTGTTCGGCATCTGTGTCGGACACAATCTATATTTGGCATGTCATCTGACAGGTGGAAAGACACGATTTGGTAGCAAGGTTCTCTTGCCATAGGTGACCAACACAGACCAAAGTACCGAAAGTGTCGCATGCCTCCGTCGGCACGCACTGAGTCGTCCTCCCCGTTGACATTGCCACAAAGTTACCTGGTCATGTGTGGGCACATCCCACACAGAAGTTAAACATAGATCCCACAATGGATGCGAAGCATCTTCTGGTCCACACAGCACTGCTTACTATAGCTTGTATGCCACACAATGAGTCTGATACTACTAAAAACTCTGTACAAAAAGCGTGAAAGATGAGCATTTTATCAACCACATCTATTCACTTCTTGCATCGGTGACCACATGAAAGAACTTATCACAATGCCAGCTGCCACTCTACAACATTACATCTTGATGGCACGGCACTTTAGCATTATGACCACAAGGGAGTTTCTTTTCAACCTTATTCCTGTGCTTTTCTGTCAACATTCTCGATACAAATTTCTATAACACACCGATGATTTAATGGCTGCCAAAACACGGTCCTTTGTACACGGTTTAAGGCATCTGTATTCTTCATGCTCAGATCCTTGGATAGACATGGCATGGAAGCACTGCGTGAACCAAACAACAACGGATCTTCTGACCACATCGCATGGTTTGTTGCACCACTCCGCTTCAGGTACTTAATCATCAAGTCTTTGTACGAGGCTGACTTCCGTTACTACAGATCTCAGGATGGTTGTGCAAACACAACTTCAATCATAGTTCCAAAGTTGCCGTTGACACATTCATCAAAGGCAAAACGATTCCTTCCACAGACCGCACCTTTACTTGCAAGTAGAACTACCATTTCCAATGGCAAAAGAGGCCTTGACGTGCACGTCACACAGAGCTACACAAACCCTGTTAGCAACCTTCAAGAAGCCAATGCTAACCATTTCTTCTGTCTCTACGATACTATAGATAGAAGATGATGTCGTTTTGACTTCCCCTGAAAAGTGTCCACAAGGCGGAACAAACCCAGATAGCAATCATCACCCAAAACCTCACAAAACACCCCCCTACAAAGCACCACTCCCTCCCCCCCCCCCTCCTCCCGCCACTATACCCTCACAACCACCTTTGAACAATTGTTCTTTTTCATCACATTTCTTGAAATTTAGAGCTATATCCCTTTTTTATTTGGTAATTAATCGTTATCTGTTATGGCGCCTACAACCCTTCTGTCAATAAGTCACGACCTAAACAGCACAAACTAGAACTCTATTCCGTGCTTGTGTTTTTTGAGTTACTTTTGGTGTCATCGACATGAGCTTCCAGTTCTCCATAGATCACGGCAGACACGTTGGATCCTACTCCCCTGATGTGCTGGACATTCCTCACGTAGCTATGAATCCATCAGGCCTTAGGATAAAAAGTTTGACCTCGCTTCATGATTCTTGATAATCTCAGTCGCATACGATGCCTGCTGCGTTAATTTCCTACCCCATGGGTGTCGTCTCATTATTGACCATCCTCTCAAAAAGGGAAATGTCAAGTTTGAAATCTTTAGCCAGCCGCATAGACTGTTGGGTTGGGCCGTAGTTGCTGGTGATCCCCAATTAAAATGAGTTGCTGGCAGTACTCTACTTAGAGTGGATAGACGATTTGGGACTCTAAGAACTTCTGCTGCTTCTTCCACACAAGATCTTGGTTTTATCCGTTGCCAGCATAGATCGATATTTTGGCAGCACAGTGTATTCATATCCGATCACACTTCGCCCCATTCACCAATAACGGTCGTCTAGTTCTTCTCGTTCGGATTCTTTATCAACTCGCTAGCTAATTCTTTCATTCCTCCTTGATTTTCATATATATCCAGCAATGTCGTTCGCGGTACTATCGTCAGAACCACTACCGATAAAGACGCCACCGGTTTTAGTGCTACATCTGCGAATGTCCACACATTAACAAATTCTTCTGCTTTCCAATTTCGTTAGTGTTTCCTGTGATTGAAGATTTCGTCTTATTATCTGCTTATAAGTCGCGTCTTTCGTACCTTTTGCTTGTTTGCCAACCAGTTTCATCCTCTTCCGTCTGCCCATGTCTGTCGATGTCGAGGACAACTTCATAGTCTAGGGCGAGCATATCCCCTTTGATGAATATCCCTATCGGCAGAAAAAGTCATTGAATCGTCTAGCATTCTTTTTCCTCAATAAGATCGCTTCCTCTGATCTATTTCCCTGTGGTCGTTCGTCGTCCTCAGATTCCGGAGAATTTTCTTCTTCGTCGCCTCCATTTCCAGCAGATTGCCGTTGTCGTGCTTTTCAACAACGGTGGACGTTACCAGCGAAGTCCAAACCATATACATCATCGTAGTAAATGCCGTAACCTCCTCAAGTTTTGTGAGGCAGACCGGAGTATATATGAGACTACATTCATAGTGCACCGTTGCATAAAGGGTCGAGATTATCTTCATTAGTATAAGCATGTCCTAGTCATATTAATTGCGTGTCTGATCCACCTTCCCATTGGTTTGGCCCCGACATCTTGCCATGGATGCTATGACTTCGCGGCTTCTTTTTACGTGTATGAAGCCTGTACCACCTCTCTTTCTCTTTTCGTATCTCCTGTCTTCAGGAGTTAAGGTTTGTAAGATTTTCAGAGCTTCACTGGCACTCCTCCGACCCCGATAGCAACGATGTCTTTTATTTTTGAATCGGAGGATACCTTCTAAAACTGATCCAATGCGTCGTCGGCTTCTGTAAACAACAATTAAAAAAGGGAGAGGCGCGTTGTGCTGAGCCTTTCTCTTTCTTCTGTACCTCTTTCATTGACCGCGTCTGCGAACCCTCATTACAACAACCATAAACTCGACTGTTACTGTAATACAGCCTGAACTATCTGAGTCGCGATGTACTTCTGACACAGTTGGCGCACCCCGCTCATGTCGGCCCCTGAATGACTGAAAGCCCTTGGTCAAACCGCTTGAACCGCTTCAGTTGAGAACTGCCAAATGCAAGTCAGATGTCTTACTGAACTGCCACGATTGTGGTAGTCCATTATCTGAACCAAGAACTTGCAACGAGTGCTTGATGGGCTCGATTACGCATTCGCAAACGTCGCATTCCTCTCATCAATGTGAGTCAATCTCTTCCTCTTCGTCCGATCAGATCAGCAGACAAGCGTGAGGTTAGATAGCCCTAAAGACTCAATCTGTACCGGACTGTAGTCGTGCTGGAGTTGGTCGTAAAATATTCAGGAGCATCTTTTCCCTTGCCAACACCTGTAGGATGTCTTTTGAAGAAGGCAATGTCGCGCCGTTCTTTGCTGCAACCTCATTGAGAACCGTCGAGACGTAACTTACAAATAGCAAAGTCCAGCGGCCTGAAAATTCTACTTCTCAGAAATTGGTCACAAGCAGATTCTCTATTTCTACAATCTTAGAATCCACAAACCCTAGTGCAAACTCCTCTGGCTTTCGTTATTGCTACAGCTGCCAATATTGAAAGGTTGTGGAAGTCATAATTGGACAAACAGACAAGTGAACCAAAAATAATCTCTTGCTAGCATGCCACGCACGCGTTTGGAATTTGAATTGTCAAGTGTACTCGTATATGATACATCCCAAGAGCACTTGGGTTATTCTATCTGAACATCTTCGTAGATTCGATATCCTTTGGACGTTGATTCCTTTGTCCCGGTGGGCCGTTCTCATGCGCTGATATTCTTTGATACCTGATCGTAGATGTTCAACAAAATCTTCTCTGAGTAGTCGGAACTGTACGTCCAATAATGATCAACATGATCATATCCTTCACGTACAATTTTCTGTCTGAAGATACGGTTTGACATCCGTGTTAAATCCCAGCATTGGGGCAAAATGTGTATTTCCCCTGAAGCATTATGGTGGCGGGCCCAGAACTACCTACTGATGTTGTAATCGTGGTCTGTTGTTTTGTTCCTCAACTTCACGTTTGACTTCTTCATGATATTCTACGCCAACGCTGTTATGAGCACATCTTTGTTTCACTATCGACATGCCGCACTTGAGTTCTAAAGCGGGCATCATCGTTTGAAGGAGAATGACTATGACATTGACGTGATAGCAGGCTGGAAGCCGTTGGATCATGGCACCAGTATTGGTTATATATTCTTGATGCTCAGGTATTGTTGTAATGTACTTTGGATTGTTTTCTACTGACAGCCTTGTGACATCGGGTCAAGTGTGAGTCACGAATTCGGATTGTACGTAGACAGTGTTTAGCAGCGTAACTAGACTCTGGCTAGTCGAGGAGCTTTCACATGCCCAACCTTACATTGGGGGGGGGTGGGTTGATATCACGCCATTATGTCACGGCGAATATCTGTCTCATTGAGAAGCTCTACAAATCCACTCTGTGAGGAAGCCTAATGAACACCAGTTCGGTGGATCTTCTTCAAGCAAGGACCTCCAGGCTCTTATATCCTAGTCGTCTTGTACGACGAGGCTTAGCGGAACCAGAACCACGTGCTTCAGGTGGGGGACTAGTCACGCCCATTTCCATCGTCTTGGCTTCCTTCAAATCTGGTAATATTTAAAATTTTGGCAATATTGGCAATGGATCGTTTAATTTTGAAAATATTAATTTCCTAAATAAATAATATTGATTCATGGGAAAATAATAGCTAAATTGGGTCAAATTATACAATACTTGTTTTGCAGCTCGTGAAATAGATCTTTATGGTATTTGTACATCGTGTGTCATAAAAACGCAGATGGAACAAATTAATTTAAAATACATCGGTCCTCGGACCGTCTTGTGTCGCCTTCCGTCGCGAGTTTGTGAATGATAGGCCTACAGTACCGTTGCCTTGAATGTGACCTTTTGCCCCCCCTCCCCCAAAACAAATGAGGGTTTGCATTAAAACATCATCAACCAAGTTTGGTTCCAATTGAACCTCACGTTCAGATGAGGGTCGAATTTACATTTTCAGCTTTTTTACAACTTGAACCTCACATGACCTTTGTGACCTTGGTATGTGACCCTTTGACCTCAGCAACAAATGACGGATCCCATATTGCACCTACCAGACTGTCCCAATAAACTATACAATCAAACTAAAACTTAATAAAAAATATAAACGTTGCCTTTTTGCCAGATATTTTGACTCTATTTGTTGGACAAGTTCCCAAGCTAAATCCTCGCTTTTATTCCATCCAATTTGATGACCCTAAGCGAAGATATTGTCCCAGATGAACACAAATGATAAATACCACTTGGCCCAGTTTCACCTGAAGGCTCAAGAAACTATAGGTATAAAGCGTGTGCATCGTTTTGGGATTAAACCGTTTTCCAAACAAAAACATTGTACAGATCAAGTGAATGTAATTATCATGCCTTGAACTAATCAATATATTATTTTTCAGTGGAAGCACCAGAAAGTATTATGTGTTGGGTGGAAATGAGACTCATCTCTCGGGACAATAATATGAATTCATGGAAATTTTGGGAATTTGACAGCTGAAACTAATGTAACAACAGTCTACAAGTCTGTTGATGGACAAATGTGTGTACCCGCTCTAAATGTTAGGGACAATTTTTACCCTTCCCCTATTCCCAATGCCTCCAAGATACCAGTGAGGAATATGATGAAGCAGTGTTCAACAAAGAGCAACAAAGGAAAGGATGGTTGTGTTCAAAGGTCTCAGTTTACTTTCAACAAGGGTGTTTTTATAGTTCTACCTTCTGCTGAAACCTGGAGTAATGCTGAGACAACAAGACTGTTTGGAATTGAATTTCCCAAATGCAATTAGCAATTGCGACATCATAAAGTTATAAATTATGTTATATCACAAGAAGCAGCACTTTATACCCACTTTTTATTTTAATTTTCAATAAAGAATGTGTTGAAGGTGATTTTCAATGGCAACTTCGTTGATATCAGGATAGCCGAAACTGGCCCAACAGGTTTTTCAACTGTCTCAGATAATTAGCCATAACTCCTTAACCAGACCCCTAAATTACACCAACTAAAAATCTCATTAAAGCTGGAACACTCCTAAAAAGAATCAGTAAACTCCAGTTGAGATGAACTGAATTTTTGGCCAAAAAAATTAATCTTTGATTGTATATTTTTTTGGGTGACAGTCTGTATGACCCAAGTTTGGTTCCAATTGAACTTTAACTTTTCAAATGAGGTCAATTTTACATTTTCAGCCTATTTTACAACTTGACCTCACATGACCTTTGACCTTGGTATGTGATCTTTGACCTCATCAACAATGGGGGATGCCAAGTTTCACCTGTGACAGAAGTTTGGTTTAAATCCATCAATGTATGTGGATATTGCAGGCAAATGTTAACCTTTTTCACAACAGACATCAACAACAACAGACATCAACAACAACAGACATCAACAGACAACAGTGGACAAAGTGATCCCTATGTGTCTTCCTGCCTCAAGGCAGGCGACACAAAAATATAAACCTCCTCTGTTCATTATGATGTTAACCTCCTTTTAAAAAAAAGTACATCCCTACTCTTCACTATGCTTTTTATCTTATCTCTTACATTGAAAAATGGTTGTGAATTCCAAGCTGGTCCAATTTGTGAAATCAGATTATGAAAGGTTTGAATTCAGTACATGTGAGTCTTTGCTAATCACAAAGGAGGACAGGTGTGGCAGGATTGGGCTGGGTAAAAAGTATTATTTTAATTGTGAAGAAAGCAGTGTAAATTGTAAATTTTGTTAATATCTATAAAATGGAAGCAAACTTTAAAACTATTGACATGATAATACGATGGTCTGTCTGTGTGCCTGACCGCGTCTATTTTCTCAGAGACCGAGGGTCGCACAGTCTTGAAACTTGATGGGTGGGTGCCCCTTGACCAAACGAAGACCGAGTTTGTGGGCGCACAACACTAAATCACCACGCATTTCATGTAATGGTTTTACTTTCGGTAAAAAACAAAGCTAATTTTGAGATGTTTTACGGTCCTGTGCGAGTTTGTGAAGATCTGTAGTGCCATATTATGTTTCAAATAAAAGGTACATGTGTCTTTAACACATTGGATACGATTAAATTTAAAATTTTGATTTTCACGGAGAAGTAGGCCCTCGGTGTATGAAGATGGCGTAAATGAGTTTGCAGGCTCGAAAATGGGTGGAAAATGGCACGGTCGCTATTTAGGGTCTCGTATCGGAAAAACGAATCGGAAGACCCCCATACAGTGAAACATATGTTAAAGTTTCATCGATTTGCAATCCATTGATATATAACTTGTATGCCAAATGTTGCCGCTTGAGTTCGAAATCTCGCTTTCAAAACAGGTATATTTGCGTGTATTTCAATGGGGCAGTTATTTACTGGTGTGCGCCCTTGTATTGGTTAGTGGATCAAAGGTCATCGGGGGTCATTCAAGGTCAAAGGAGGTCAAATGGACCGCGTCTATTTTCTTGGAGACCGAGGGTCGCACATTCCTGAGACTTGGTGGGTGGGTTCCCCTTGACCTTCCGAAGACCGAGTTTGTATTCATTCAGGGTCAAAAAGGTCAAATGGGGTAAACGTTGGTGTATGGACATAAAACTTGGAGGGTGGGGTCCATTGTTGATGCCGAAAATTTTAAAGGTCACGACAAGGTCATTCAAGGTCAAAGGAGGTCAAAGTCTATTTTCTCAGAGACCGAGGGTTGCACGTTCCTGAAACTTGGTGGGTGGGTTCCCCTTGACCTTCCGAAGACCGAGTTTGTTTTGGTTAGTGACTCCAAGGTCATCGGGGGTCGTTCATGGTCAAATGATGTCAAATAGGGTAAACGTTGGTAAATGGACATGAAACTTGGAGGGTGGGGTCGATAATTGTTGATGATAAAAATTTTAAAAGTCACGACAAGGTCATTCGGGTCATTCAGGGTCAAAGGAGGTCAAATGGGGTAAACATTGGTGTGTGGACATGAAACTTGGACGGTGGGGTTGATTGTTGATGAAAAAAACCTTAAAGGTCATGACAAGGTCATTAGGGTCATTCAAGGTCAAAGGAGGTCAAATGGGGTAAACAACTTATCAGTTGTTTTAAACAAAGTTTTGTTACGGTTTAATTGTCTTCAATGCGTACCTGCATTTACATAACTGGTCATTGTGTTAAAGTCATTGAATCGGACCAACCCGATTCAGAAGAGCTTCAAATCAATTGTCATAAACTTTTGAACCAAAAATCCAAATTGAATCGACCAAAATCTTGTCAAAGATGAGATTACGGACAATCAAATCAGCTCAAATCTATATCAAATTAGACACAACAGTTGCATAATTGTCTTTTTTTTTATTGACACACACTGTATACTTATTCATTAATTCAATTTATAGAGTTAAACGAAACAAGTACATTGGTTAATCCCGACAACTCCACATAGCATTACAATGCTCTTTGCAGCTCAATAATATCATAATTAAACACTATTTTCGAAACCAGAAACAAAATATTACCCGCAGGAATTGGGGTCCCTACGTCCTGCTCCTCCTCTTCCACCACCACGTCCACGTCCTCTTGTTCCACGTGCTCCTCCACGTGTTCCTCCACGTGTTCCTCCACGTCCCCCTCCTCCTCTACGGACACCTTGCCCACGGTCCATTGGTTAAATCGGGCTGTTTTCAACAAAAATTTAAGAGGAAAATAAAAGATAAACGGTTAACCCAACCTGTCTGTCATATTCTCGAAGACACTCAATATTAGAGAAGGTTAAAGAGACACGAGGAGATCTTCGGATACATTTTTGCCAGCTTGCTTGGTTATAGAATACCTACAAAGAAAAAAATAATAAAAATATCGCGGTCCTCGGACCGCTTGAGGTCCGCCTGCCCGTCGCGGTTTGTGAATGATTGGCCTCATATGAACTTTGACCTTCCTTTGAACATTTACCTAAAAAATATGATGGTTTTTTGCGTGTAATTCCATAAACCCAATTTGGTTCCAATTGAACTCAACTGTTCAATTGAGGTCAATTTTACATTTTCAGGCCCTATCTTACATCTTGACCTCACACGACTTTGATCTTGGTATGTGACTTTGACCGCATCAAAAAATGAGGGATTCCAACTTTTGCACCTATGACTTAAGCTTGGTTGTAATCATTGAAGTACTTTGAATTCACAACAACACAGTGGTTAAAATTTCAACAACAACAGTGGGACAAAGTGAACCCTATGTGTCTTCCTGCCTTAAGGCAGCGACCCAAAAATTGGAATACGTTTCTGGAAATGTCCTCGTATCTCTTAAACTAGTTGGAATATCTACAGTACTCAAACAGAAGAGTTGAGGATATTTAGTTTATGATTATAAAGTGTCGAATAACGTTGGGTTCACATAACTTCCGCAGAAGTCTGTCGACGTTAGCCTTTTGAACAGGCTTTTACACGCCAAATGTAAACATACGCGTTACGTAAAAACATGCACAAAGGCTACTCGGTTATACCTAGATAAAACCATATAATAGCGGAAATTTGAAATTGGCTTGGATTAATAGAAGTTGAGCGTTTATCAAATCGGATTTTGATCGGTACCCATGCTCGTTCCAAAAAAGCGGGACTACCGCTAGGGGTATCACAATAATCTCTTCTAGTCCCCAAAGGGGTATCAAAGTTAAGATTGTGACTGGTCCAGTATAAAAATAGGAAAATTACCTAAAGTTGTAATCAAATTACCTTGTGTGTGCCATTTTCTTATACAGTAGCACAATTGCTATTTTTCTTGTAATATTGATTCTTTTAAAGGTATATTTTTTATTTTAACTGTTGAAAACAGGTCCCGCTAGGGGTATAATCTTACTGCAAATTGGTCCCGTTAGGGGTAATTTTCACCGTAAACTGGTCCTGTTAGGGGTAAGTATTTTCAATGAAATTGGTCCCGTTAGGGTCACTTTCAGAAACCCCGGAATGAGCCTGGGTACCCAACAAATCCCTAAGACCCTCCCCGGGTAAGGCCTACGTATATCAAAATTCTGCATTTTATGCTTTTTGTTTTGTTTCTTTTATTTTTTTGACGCATGACTTTTCCAAAAAGAGGCTATGGTATGTTGAATAATTTGATATTTTAAATTTATATAATCCCAATCATTATAATAATGTACAAATATCAATTTTAACAATTTATACGGCATGTTCCTGGTTTTGTTGGAGGGAATCCTATCATTATATTCTCTTGGAATAAGATGGAACGTAAGGGAGCGGTCATTATTTATGCCAGGGGGGAATGGAAGATTTCAACTTTTTTTCGGCAAAAATTTTCGCGTTCCCCCCTCGCTTCCGTTCAAAAATTTCACACTCCCCCCTTGATCATGCTGATTTCCCCAATTAAAAGTTCACGTTCCCCCTCCCTCTTACAAAAATTTTTCGGGTTCCCCCCTCAAATCCTTCATTCCCCCCTGGCGTAAATAATGACCCCTCCCTAAGTATCCTTAAACATTCATGGGGGGATATCTTAATCGGTACACTTCTTCAATAGGAGGGTTTGATAAAGTTTCAATTCCTTTGTAGTCTTGGTAAGAAAATCGTGTTGGTTAGGGACCAGATTTAAGGTATACAAGATAGTCCCGAGTCCGACCCCCCTCTCTTGGGACCCCTACGTCTATTTTATAGTAAAAACACTTTAAACTATTCTGTTTATAATGGCCTGCGAAAACCGGTCGGTATGTGGTTCATATTAAAAATCTCCACAATTCATAAACAATGGGGCTCCTATTGCGGCAGTAAGTGTAACCAGAACGGATGTCGGGGTGGCGAAGGTAAAATGTTGTAGAGTATACGGTAAAAAAGGTGTTTTAAAATCAGCGGTGCAAAGTAGTGCTTATAAAATATAGGTATTAAACAAGTCAAACTTCTAAACACTTAGTGTCGCATGCCTAATAAACAACTACCACACATGCACAAATATGTTTAGATTTTCTAAATGTTCGATAGATTAGACATTTTGGCCAAAGTGTTTAGATATTTAAGTGTGATATAATGTGCCACGTGTAAAGTGTTTAAAAAGGAATTTAATTTCTAATTACTGATTTAACAGCTAGCGGAAACATAGGTATAAACCTGTACTGCATTTCGTTGTCATCCGGTGGCTGCCTCAAGACATGCCTTACCAAACGCACTGCCTGTCAGCACTTAGATTGAAGTCATTTATGAATCTCATCCCAGCTGAGATTTTAAAAGAATTGAACAAAAACACGAGAAGCTATAGTTTCAATGGGTTTAGTGACCTTCCTATCGACAACAAAACCCGGCTATTTTAATCGCCTAGTATCAACAAAGGCAAGCATATACAGTGATTTGAACCACTAACCTTTTGTTAATCAAAATGTCTATGGAATAAATAAGGTCATACAAGCTACACATCTGATCCGATAAACATATTAATCGTACACCTTGTTTCATTCACAGCTTCTTCAGGCCAAAGTATACTATAGGCCTACCTTCAAGTGGTCAACTTCACAATCAGGAAGCTGGTATAGGTTGTATAACATGCTAAAGTCGCTGTTAAATGTAAATCCACTTTTACAGGAAATGAAGGAACCACGTGCTTCACGTTTTAAAGCATGTAATAAATATCAACTGAAAATTGACAACCTTAAAGGCCATAAGCAGCGAAAATGCAAGATAATAAAAAAAATGACAGGTTGGAAGGATTTATCATGTTCCTTCATGTACCAACATATGAGCATTAGTTGGCTCTTGTCTAGTGTAGATGTTAGATGGGGGGTGTACGGACAGGACACAATTTGGAAACATATGCCACCTAGCCATTTAATTTTTTAATAAGTCAGTAAGACATGTAAAGGGTATTTACACATTTTGATTAAAAATGTGGTAGCAGCAGATGGACCAAGGAAACATTCAAATGCATTGCGTACATTCCAAGTAATTTCAAGAAATCACAAAACCAGTTAAACAACCACGAAAAAATAGGGCAGCAGCCTATTAAATAGGAGTACGATCTATGTGGCAAAGAATAGGAGAAAACAATATAATGACCATATCCGACCCTGAATGAACTTCCATTGAAACCAACATTAGATCCATTGGTAACTCAATGTATAAGCACCAGGAGAACTTGATCCATCACAACATAAAAAAAAGCTACAGCTAAAAGCCAACTAATTTAAAAGATGTATACTACAGCAATGACCTTAAAGTGCAAACGAGAGATTTGACATATCGGTGTCCCTAAAAAATCAAAAGTACTGATTTTGGCCCTGATTGTAAAGCTTTCCATCAAAAAATATCCCCATTGAAATATGTCATGAAGCTCAGAATGTTCTGTGCGTACAAAAATTGTGTAATTTCTAATTTCGTATAGGAGCAAATACGAAATTCAGGCCGATGTTTTAATTTGAAATATAATCAAATCAAATACTTCTTTTCTCTGTTTTTAGACATGTCTGTTGCTAAATACAAGGTAAGGAAACTATTGAGTGTCTAATTTATATTAAATTACTGTTATGCCACAATATCTGGGTGCCTCAAAATCTCTCGTTTTGCCACCTTTAAGTGAACCTGACTGACCTTTGACTTCCTATCTTGTTACCCCACAACAAATTAAGTCTCAATAATTAGCATCACTAAAGTTGAAGAAAAAAAAAACTGTCAACCAAAATGTGTATGCCAATTAAATGTTTGATACACAGACTGACACACAGAACAACGAATCATTGCCCGACATGCAACATAAGCAGTGGCGTTTATGCGGGCCTACCCGATATGAGGGGCAACACCGCGAGACACAAGTCTTGGGAAATTTTACCCTGCTTTCTTGGGGGGGTCAAAAGGCCATTATTTTCCCGGTCAGAGGGCTCAAAACGGCTGATTTTTTTTTTTAGCATGATTTTTGCCAATGTTCCCGGCCAAAGTATTCAGGGGGGCAACCTGCCCCCTCCTGCCCCCCCGTACGCCATGACATAAGGTCCTTCAGATTTCATACGGATCGAGCAAAAATATTGAAAATGGTAACAATTGCCATTTTTACATAACTTTTTTGGAACTCGCACCATGCGATGTTTACATGGTGTTCCAGTTGCAAGTGATCGAAATACCGGTGCACACATGCACAAATGCATGCAACATGTGGCTGTGGCATGCAAGCTTCACTATTACCTGCACATGTGTATGTAAATGTTTGTAAATTAAATTGATGTTGTAATTTTAAATGATAATGTCACAAACACTCACCCTTACTAAGTGGTTAAAATGCCGTACGGTACTTATGATCTCATGTTATATTATTTGCCTTACCAGGAACTTTGCACTGTGCAATAACAATATTTTGTTTTTTAATTTAAATTAAGCAAAATGTTTTGCATGTAACAGGTGCAGGGACTTTTCATTTGTATTTGTGAACACTGTTCAAGTGATGTTTTAAAAAATAAGGCACTATTTTCTACAAAAATTTTAAGTATACTTGCCAAAATTTAACACAAAAACACAAGTGCAATCGCCCACAAACATGCAAAAAGGTACATTTCACCCCACACACACACACACACACACAAACCACACAACACACCACACACAACACCAATATATATATACATAGGTATGACACTCACTATGTCACATTACTCAAAATACTCACAATTAGGCCAAAAAAAATGTTGTATGGAGTAACCCGCCCTACCCTAATTTTGACAATCAAGCCCTGTACCCAAAAAGTATTACCTACCCAATTTTTTTAATTGATTTCAAAAGTCTTATTTTTCAAGGTGTTTACCCTGATTTTTAACCGACTTTCTTAATATTTTTTGTTTTTTGTGTTCTGGTGTAACTTTGGCAACTTCTCTTTAAGATTTTCAATAATAAGAGTCAAAAGTATCAATATTAATAACATTACATAGACTATGTGTGATAATTTGATGTAGTAATGCATTATTAAAAAAAAAAAATCCGCCCGCCCTACCCTATTTTGCACTGGCCCGTTACTCCAATACAACATTTTTTTTTTGGGGGGGGGGGCCTTATAGATGTAAAATGTTAATGTGACAGCAGTACATGTAGTAGTAGTCTAATTTTATTTCTTTCCGCTGCCATATGTGAGTAATGTGACTGCCATATTACAATATACACATACATGACAGAGTACACTAATCATGTACCGTACTAGCCTTTGGGGTGCAGTAAAAAAAAATAAATCGAAAGGTACTGGAACAGTCGGTGTAAAGACAATCTTATCTTTACTTACCAAAAATGTATCAGAACATGATCAGAACGAGCAGTCTAAGCCGAGATGTGCGGGTAGTATTACGACGAATTTTCACAAAATAAAATAATGTTTCCGTTATGATGTACCGTAAATGTCACGACTGCATACACGGTGTCAGTAAATATCCAACATGCAATGTCTAGCTATATATGTCTACGCAATACAGATCAACATATCGCGCCGTGACACACACAATGAAGAATTGTAAAACGAAAATGTACGGGTCAGAGTACAATCATGGATGTGATTTCGTCAATTTATTGTAAAATACACCAGGTTAAAAATAGCTCATGTCATTGCGTTTTACCAACTGGAAATCCCCGACTCACGCAACACGCTGAGCAAGCGCTGGAGCAAGCGCTGATGGAGCAAGCATTAGACTTATCCAAGACTTTAGTCTGAGAATGAACTACCTGCTGCTGGGTTGTATATATTATAATAATGATGGAGCTTGATGGTATTACAATTTACAAGCATACAGCAACACATATCTAAAATTGTACAATGAGGATTATTTTAATTTTATCATTCTGTTATCATATTTCAGAATAACTTCATAAAATAAACATATTTTTAGAATAGTATAGACTTCCAATCCGATCAGTGGCATGGCACAAGGGTCAACAAAACATTTGAAGTGGTGCGTACATAATACCCCGATAATACCCCGAAAATAGATTTTATATAGAATCACAAAATACGTCAGCAAATA
>JAMKCH010024874.1:0-40170 GCA_023653785.1 Ophioderma brevispina | reverse complement strand
GGAATATGATTTTTTTCATCAGAAGCGAGGAGGAACAATTAACTTTTCAAGGGGAATTTGATTTTTTAAACGGAAGCGACGGGTGAATGCGACATTTCGCCGAAAGAATTGAAATCCTGCATTCCCTGGTGTAAATAATGTCCGTTGCCTAATGTAATTAATAATTCCTTCAAAAGGCAATTGAGTACCTGCTATAAAGGCAGAAGGTCTATTCAAACTAGTGTGAAATTTCTGGGGATTTTAATGGAAATACATTTGGTTTTGAAATGCTTCATTCTACATCGAAGCCCATCCGCTCGCTATGAAAGTATTACGTACTTCATATTTCACTGAGATACAACCTATTTTGGGATCTTTACATCACAAAACGTCAAAAAGCACAGCACGGCACGTAGCACCACATATCATTTGGGTTGCCATTTCAGTTTGGCGGGCAAGCTGGTTTCTTGGTGGCCACTTTATGCAAGTGCTCATTTAGTCTTCATTTCGGAGAGCGGTTAGCGATCAAATTGGCTTTTAAAAAAATACAAAAATTCTTTTGATCAATTTATCTAGTACACATCTTGTTGATTTGCTAAAATATTTTCGTTATGGAGAAAAAAAATCGTGAATTTTTTCAAAAAATCCATATCTCAGTAACCCGACGCACTGGAATTCACTCAACAACGCCCGCTTGTAGCTTGTCATCAGAACTTTCCAAAACCCCACACTCTGAAGTCCTTTAACCAGTCGCAACTGCTCCGATTTACACTTTTCTTCATTTACCGTTAGTCAACTTAAATCTAAACTCATCAAAATTGGTCCATGCGGCGTGGTCCATGTTTACCCATGCGTTTCCAATGGGCGTTGAAAGGGGCGTCGAAAACTTGTTCATTTTTGTGAGATGACGTATCAAGTTCTCACGCGATAGCTAACCAACCTACCGAGCATCAATTTTTCAATTCCGTTTAGAATGTTAGAGGGAAGAATAGGCTGCGACAACATATTTTAGCGGGAATGACATTGGATTAGCATTTTTGGGAATTAAATTGATGATTTCTTGTAGATGTTTTTTGCTCTCTATGCACCACACACACAACGTTCAGTGCAGTCGATCGGTCCCCGATTACGTAATAGTACTGACACTGCCTATATATACTCTTGTTATACAACCCGTTTCTATTGTTCTGCACCTCACGCAGAATTCCCTGTATAAACAGATAGGCACGGGTCCGATAACCAGAGTATATAGATAGTTAGCGGCAGCGTTTTTCTGTTTAACATTCATTCTTATTCCTCCCGTCCGTAGGGAAATGAAAAGGGGAATTTTCTTTTGGGGGATATTTTAATCAGCAACAGAAGGGGCTTCGGTTATTTTTGGGTGGAAGAAGGTTAAACAAGAAAGAGGAGAGTGAACGGTCGTATAAAATTTAGGCCTCTAGAACCACGCTTTAGCTAGAAAATTACAGGAAAAAAATAAATCGGAATCATCAAAAGCAATTTTTGTAGTGTGTTAGCGGTATATTTTAGAGATTAAATTGTTATACGACCCGTTCACTTTCTTGGACTTCTTAGGACAAGACAGGGATTTTTAATGGCGGAGCGAATATTTAAAGTCTTAGATATTACAGGACCCGGTATTGGTGGCCATTCTATTCAAATTAGGCCTATGTTTATAATTGTGATTATTCCTATTTAACAAGGCGGCACTTTATTCCGTCATAAAACTTTGAGAGTAATTGAGGCAACAATTTAAATTATATATTAAATTGCATATGTATTATCAATTTGTTTTGGCCTTTTCATGCAGTGTAAAGAAACATGGGCCCAAGTGGTATAGTATAATTGGTGATTTTCCATTATCTAAGAGACGGAATAAAATGCCATATATTATTTCGGGGGGAGAGGGGGGTGAATTTCACTTGTTTGAAAATTATGTTTTTTCACCCAAAAAAATTCAATTTCCAAATTGTTCTCTTTGTAATGTATTTTCTTAATTTCTGAACTTACATAGTTTACTGTAAACACTCTTTTAAAAAAGCTCGCAGATTTGCTTTCATATGGACAAATATATATTTAAAAGCTTCTTTTTTGGGGATTTTGGTGCATTGTTATTTTTTATAATTAGTATTTTGTTGTATAATAACGGAATTAAAACGCTTACTCCTATTAAATGCCGTTTCTAATAACACAACATCTATAAATGTTCGCCGTATAAAAAAGATTGGCAATGGGTCATAAAACAAGATTATTGATGAAGAAGCGACGGGCTTCATCCATCGATTATAATACTCTGTTATTCGGACCCATGTTATTGTTCTGAAATAGAATTCTCTGAACAAAAAGATAGGCACGGCGGGGATAACACTTTCCATAATTGCGCAGTGTTTCCGAATTGTTATACAGGTACGAAGAGAAGTGTTGCCATTTTAAAACATCCATGTCGGGTACCGCCTGAATCTGGATAGCCGGGACGCTGTTAGAAAATGATTAGTATTTTCATCCTAGGGGTCAAACGTCACGGGGGCTTATATCAAGATATTGCCAAATAGGGCGAGGGCATTCAGAAAAGAAGCGGGGCCTTTTTTACCCTAGTTTTATGCGATTTGAATGCGTACTTAAGGGCATTAGATCACCCCTGAGTAACATAAGCCGAATACTTCTTCTTTATGTAATAAGATGAGATAGTATTTTCTGTTGTGCACGAAAGAAAATCAAACCAAAGCATGCTGAGGGACGATTACGCTAGTAGGACAGTTCAAAAACATAGTTTTTGGTTTTGTTTATGATCTTGAACTTTTTATTTATCATATATTAAATTAAAAGAACAAATTAAAAAAAAAAAAAAAAAAAAATCTACTGTCACTTAAAACCCTCCCATGTCGGCGACCTGGGTTAACTATTCAGATAGTGCAAAAATTGTTTTAGGTAGTTAGGATTAAAGAAGGCCTCACAAAATGTCCATTTACAAACTATAAAAATAAAACCATTTAAATTACTCGCAAAAAGTAAAACGAGCGATTAAGGCACTGAATCGAATGTAAAGCGGCGATATCGATGGAGGAAGTTTCTTATTATAAAAATTACACAGATCATTAAAATGCGTGGAAGTCTAAATTTCAGGGGTCCACGTTGTGCCAAGGACACGCTTAACGATATAAGCAAAAGACTTTGTTAATTCAAACATTTATTGAAATTGAATATAAATCAAATGCGGATTGTATCATTTGACCTTTAAACATCAATCGACCCTTTTTAAGGCAAGCTATAGCATTGTATGTTATGTTTTATCAAATGTTTTGGAGTACTAAATAAAGCATTGCGATCCTTTGAAAAATATCGAAGTGATTAAAAAAGTGATTAAAAACAATGTAATATAACAACAACAGCAATATAATAATAAAGGAAAAAACTAAAAAATCCCGCTCGTGATTAAGGACACTCCTGCCGCCACATTGCCCACGATTAATCATTTACGTGGACTTTATGGTTATTATTCGCATTGATGTTTTTAAAGACATTGATACAATTCTACAAAACACTGTAAAAATTTCCGTAAATTAAGAAAACAGATTTTCCCGTAAATTTACGGAAATCTGTTTAGAAAACAATAAGAATAAAACAAAAAACATAAAAGATGTTAATTTACGGAAATATTTCAAAAATTTTCTTGGCAGCAATATTCCGGCATTTTTTTTTTTAATTTCCGTAATTTTAAATTACGGAAAATTCTGTTTAAAATACACATTTTTTTCCGTAATATGAGACAAAATTCTGTAAAATTACTGTAAAAATGCGTTAATTGACCAGAAATTTCTGTAAATTTACCCTAAAATGACTGGAAATACTGTGCCGAAATCTCCGTAAATTTTTTTAAACAGTGAAAGTCCGCCAATTGCCTTTTTATTTCTGCGTTTATATATGATGAAAGAAGTTGGAAGCTTTGAGATGCGATGCTACAGACAAATCCTTAATATCAGCTGGTAGGATAAGATCCGGAATGAAGAAGTTCTGTCAGAATTCCTCCTATGACCCACTTTCAACCAATCAAAGGATACTAGCTCGCATCATGCCTCGCAGCTGCAGTTTGGTCACTTGTGCAGAATGAACAAATCCGCCTTACCCAAAGCATTTTTATGGAAACTGACGCAGGCACAAAACAGACGGAAGACCAAGGAAGAGATGGGAAGATGACATCATGTGGGCACCACCTTCCACAGGGCATATTGGAAGCGCAGATAGGAAGAGATGGCTACTAATTTGTTTGAGGAGCCAACGTCCTATGGGACATGGTGCCCTTATAGATAGATAGATAGTATGAGTCATATCCTACAGTGTGAGTCAATAAAAACCCTACATTACATTTAAAGGTTTTTTCTTCAAACTACAGTGTGAGTCCAATAAAAAAACCCACATCAGGAAAGGTTTTTTTTCTTAAAGGTTAACGTTATTTTTGCTGAATGTTTTTTTGTTGTTTACAGGGATAAACAGGCTATCAGAAGAAGATTTTTATTTGGTTCTTGTCTTTTGGACTTTGGGTCAGAAAATAGTCAATTTGCGGAGGAGCGGAAGAGAACCTTAAGGAATTATGTTTGGACGATTGTGCCATTGGCAATGCAGAGAGACTGACACAGACCGTTTACCATAAACTTTATAGAAAGGCAAATTCACACAATTTCAGAGGTATTGATTTCTTTCTCAAACAAAAACATTCAGCTTGAAATAAACGGTTATTGTGTGACATAATTATAAGCTAATTATCTTCAACAAATTTAAATTACAATATTCAATCATAGAGACGTCGTTATTGAAAATCACTTCCTATCAATGTCTCAGTTCATGACATTAATGAAACTTCTAGATTTTTTTAACATCTCTAAGGAAATTATTTTGCACAACCCAAATACAATATAACAGCGGGCAAATGCGAGAAGAACTCTAGAAGAATAAAGCTGAAGTTTTCTTAAATAAATTGAAATTAAAAACTTAAAATTAAATATCGCACTGTTTTTTCAAGCGAAATACAAAACTTTCTACACTTCACCTTGACTCCCAAGTTTCATTGTAGGTTTTAAAACATTGAAACTTGCTGAACCAAAGGAAACACTGTGGTTTACACAGAGATATCTGATTATTTAGGAAATTGAAATTGTTATAAGCATTTTATTTTGTATTCCGGGGATATACTTTATAATACTTTATTATTCTACACACACTCCTATTGTTTTACAATACTTTGGTGTTTAAGGTTTTACTCAAATAACTGTGTAGGGACCATGTTACCTCTATGCAAACGATGTATCTTTGTTTGGCTCAAAATTGCCAAACAGGGGATTTTAAGTCTCTTAGAAAAATAGGCATAACGTCTTCCTCCAAGTCTAAATGACACCAAAATAAACGTTTTCTGAAAGCATGTTTAATCCATCTTAATAACAATTGAAGCAAACATTGCAGCATGAACCTTAATAGAGAAGAGGACCCACAACACACGAGTTTCAAAGACCGTATCACGTTGCCGCCATTTGTTATTAAATCCCCATTTAGGCTTAAGATAATTCGATATCACCCTCTCAGCAGGGAGGACTGTCTGGCCTTCGCTTGAGTTGATTTCTTATTGAACATCCAATTCCTTAAAAATTTTGGACCTACAGGTATAGATAGAATTTTTAACTTTATCTTTCCATGGTATCAAAAATGTATAAACTAACGATGACGTCACAATGACCAGTCATAAGGTAATACAGTAAAATACTGCAAAGAAAGAAAACATGATATTTTGCAAATTTACTGCTCAAAATTATATTTAAAAATTAAACCTTTGCCATCTGTAGAGATATTTGACGGTCATTATGACATGTTAGTATTGTGGTACTCATTTTGGGTATCAAAGGAAATAGGAGGAACTGCTATCTATTGACAACTAAAATCAAAATGACTGTGATAGTCTCTGGTCGTACTGGGCGTGTTGGTATTTCCCTCCTGAAAGGGGGGGGGGGGGCAGTTGGCGTAAATTCTTTTTGACATTGGGGGAGATGGGGTTGATGTGAAAATTTATGGATTGAAATGGGGTTTGCTGAAAAGATCCATTACGCGCTAAAAATTTTGCCATTTAGAACAGTGGAATCTAAAATCATTTAAATATAATTGTAATTTGAACAAAAGGCGCACAAAGCGCGCGGAGGATGGAAATTACCATTTTTAAACTATTATGGTAAAATATGATGGTTATTTTTGGTCTCAAAAAAACAGTGTGAAAGGGTATCAACAGGGGGGTGATCGTATTGACCATACCCCCTCATCAAAATATTGGGGGGGGGATATATCCCCCATCCCACCGGGATTTACGACGGGGGGTGATTGCAACACCCTATCCATCACTTGGGATCACCCTTTACTTTCCTATACCCCGGGTTAGTTGTTTTTAATGGGGGGGGGGCATGAAAAACGGAGCATAAAAATGTCATTGGTAATACATTAACTCATTTGACAACAGGTTGTGGTGGGCGAACAGAATAGAAGAGGCGGTAAAGAAACCCCCCCCCCCCCCCCACCCCCCCCCCCCCCACCCCCCGTTCGGAAGACGAGGGTTTAATAATTTATAATGTATACATTGAATAAGTATCAAGTATGACTTATCACATTCATCATATTTCGGATGATTGATATGATGAAACTGACATTGGAGTCAGTTCGACATGGTATCAACTATCAAACAGCCACAGCGGTACACAAATTTAACATAACCGGAAGTTTAAAATATGTACAATTTTTGGGTTGCGATGTACAATTACACGTGTTGGGCGCGCTTGGGCGCCAGTTTAGCCCAGCACCGCCAGTTCAGAAGTTTTACATTGTTACAAGGTACATTGAACTTTCATAACACCGTTTTTCAAGAGTCGGATGTGATTGGAAAATTTTCTATATTCACAAGATTTTTTACAATTACGGGTCACAAAAATCACCCAAAATGCAAGCTATTTTACAGTCGTAGCTCCACAAAGGAATGACGGATTTGGATGGGATTTTCGGTATTCTGAACAAAATTCTCCTCTCTTGGTGACAACAACTTGCCAAAAAAACAAAGATGGATGGAAATTGAATGTACTGTGCATTTCCCAAAACCCTCATCCAGGGGTAACCAAACATCCGGTCAATTACAAAGTTTTTGTGGACCGCTTTCCACATTAGTCACAGCTTCGACGCGGCAACAGAGATATACGTAAAATCGCGTATACAAGCAACGGTGCTATAATAAGACATTTCGGAGGAAAAGGGACAAGAGGAAATATTTGACTAGCGCCTTCTTGGTATATTCTTCAGATGAGCGACTACTTCGCTGGTGTAATATGACTCCAAATCGTTCGTTAGTTACTATGCAGCACACTAATTTCCTGCAAAACCCCCTGCCCTGACCTGAGCAATCAAGAGTGCATAGCTTTGTAACAGCTATTTCAGCCAAGGCCTAATTCGTAACGAAGTGCCACGTTCGTAATAGGATTTGTTCCCCAGCAATCGCAGTTCTACAAACTACCACAGGGCAACGGACACATGTTTATGCAATGATTTTTTTTTTAAATTCCTGTGATTGGTTTGGACCGATTACTGGGGCAAACGAATTCCATTATGTATCACTCTACAGCGAATATCAGTTAGAGCATGGACATAAGTTTCAAAGACCCTATCACGTTGCCGCCTTTTGTTATTAAAAATCACCCTGATCCAATTTACCGGCTTGAGGTTAAGGCGCTAATCCCCTCTCAGCAGGAGAGCTGCCAAGCAAATAACTTAGCACATATGAGGATTTTGCCCGAAATTAATGATCCAAATCAAATCAGAGGAAGAAGAATGAGAAAAAAAGGAGGTGGTTCGGGGACTGCTACTTCAAAGATAACTTGTTCAACCGCCTATTCATATCAATCGGCTTAAATCCAATCGATTGGACAAAAGACTTGAACTACTTGCTGGGAACATTACAGTCACCTGTCATTAAATCCCCAGAAAACATCCATAACCCAGTTTCAATCGTATTTGGCACAGGTCTAACACTATGGTTGTGACCAGTGCAGCAAAACGTACTCGCCTGCATCCCGGCCTGCATCAGTTATAAAAACAACTTGACCCCAAATTTTCAAAGGATTTTGGCACTCTTGGACACATTCTGACACAAAAAAGTTAGGTTGAGATGTATTGAAATGCATTTATCTAATCACTTCATCATATCATATTTCTCAGGAAATAACCGGATATTGGTAAATTCGGCTTAAAAATTAATAAAACATCTTTTATTGAACCCCAAAACCTTGAATCAATGTTAGCTCCCGAAAAAGGGTCGATTTTGCTGTTTCTCTCGCTAAAAAAGTCACTGATTTCCTCAAGTTATTTCGCCAAACGATTAAAATAAATAACAATCAGTCAGAAAAACCGCGGGTTAGTTCATTGCAGGGCCGCGGATCTTTTAGCTGGAAAATTAATGAGCTATTTTAGTGGTAGGTGTTCAATTACTTCCTGTTGTGAAACCTTCAGGAACGGCCAAGCTTGAGGCGGTTGAACACATTACTTCAAAGTCCAATCGATGGCCCTGAAGTTTATTACAATGTAATCCTGGGTAATCGGATGCAAATAGAGCCATTTCTTTCTTCTCATCTTATCAAATCAAATCAAATTTTTTTTACAACATAAAAAAAACTACAATCAAAAATTCCATCTAATAATACATGATAAACCATAATGGTGAATGAGAGGGAGGGGCAATTGCTAAACGCATTAGCGCTTGGGGATGGCAGTGCCTAGGGGAAACTGTAGGTCAGTCGTGACTACAGAATAGGGTGGACTTCGAAATTCTCCAGGGAATTGTACTTAAGATATGTAAATGTCAAAAGAAAAATAAAATTAAAAAAATTAGCTAAAGTGCCAGACAATCCCGATTCAAATCAAAAAGATTAATAACTATACATTCCACTAGCTATATTTCACCCCGAATGGACCGGATCTTTTAAAACAGTCCAACATAAATACATATTGTTGTTTCAGCCACAAAGCCTTGAATTAGCTTACTGATAATAGAAGAGTGGCTGTGTTCTTTCGACAATAAAGTTCAATGTTTTCTAACTTTCGGCCAAAAAAATTGCCAACATCAGCTATCGGTCAGAATGACCACAGAGTTCCCTGCCAACAAAAATTGTGCTTGGAAAGAGTTAGCTCTTGAGTGGTAAGTGTGAGGCGTTGACCAGATTACCTGAAGGTTCCAGTCACGCGGCCCTGAAGTTTTGCAAAACACTTGCCTGGTAATGAGAGTTAACCATGGGTAATCGGAGTACTAAATTGAGCAATCTTCTTTTAGAAATCATATGGAGTCAATCAATCTCAAACAATTTTCCAAATTCAATGTTACTTTGATCATACACGCGTGTAAAAAAAAACTGAGTGTTCCCCCATGAGAGAGTGTCCTAGCTACCAAGCAACTTGTACGGGAAAATAAACCGGACCTGTATGGTTAGCGAAGGGCCATTGGGTACAGTTGATGAAACAAATGATGAATACAGCACTCAATGGAACAACCAATAGACAGAGGGTGGTAGGACACTCAGTCACACGGCACTGTATATATGACACCGGGGACACTTTGGTCATTGGAAATTTCCCCCTTTCACATGATTGCCTTGGTACGATCCTGCTAAGACTCGGGTCAAAGACTTACTTTGGATTGAATTACTGTGTGGTGTTACTTTTTCTTTGTCTGAGATTTCCGCAAAAAGAAAGGTATAGTTGTTGGGTTCGTCCACATTCGCGAAAAGCGTACTCACTTGATAGTTCCGAACGGAGAGGAGTTAACTCAACCGGATTGATTGGGAGCGATACATAGTTTTCTATCTAAGCTTTTATTTGCAAACTTACACCGTGTTGCTTTAGCTCTGGATCTGCAATTTTATAACAATGTTACTTATCATATTCCAAAACAAAGACAGAAAAACGTCCCAAAAAAATCCCATATATTAATCACAGGCCAGTACGAAGGGGGGTTGGTACCCAAATTCGCAGGGGAGGAGAAAAGGGGCAAAAGGTTCACTTTTACTGATAAAATTTGATTTAAAAAAGTCCAAAATTTAGAAAATGTTGACACCAAAGTCCACATTTTGGTGAAAAAAAAAATGTTTCAAAAAGTCCAAAAAAAGGACCGTGGACAATTTTAGGGGGTTAGGTCACTTTTAAACCCAAATAAGGTCCACTTTTCGGAAAAGGTCACTTTTTGAAGTCCCGCCACTCCCCCCCCCCCAAAAAAAAAATACTGGCGGTACAGCCACTGTATAAATCACAAGGGACTTCATTCATATAGATAACAGATTTTAAAAATCCATTTTCGGAAATATTTTGGACCTGTGGTATGTTTCATTAAAAATAAGAAGATTAGAAATAAGAAAGTATATTTAAGGAATATTCTTTTCCTCAAAGAAATAAATGCCAATCCTTTCCTTTCCATATCAAAAAGAGATAATACATAAAAAACGAACGAGTTCTAACCAAAACAAGCTCACAAAAAGCATGCATAGAAAATAAGCAGGAAAAGAGGAACAGGACGATTTTTTTGAAAATAATTCATATAAGTTCGTGCGGTTAAAAACCGTTGAGTTTGCATAAAATTTTAAATTTGCATTAAAGTTGTTTTTAAGGGTTAGGTGAATTTTCTGAATAAACGTCGTTTGTATTCTTTTGATTTTTTTTTTAAATTAAAGACAATTTTGTGATTGAGTTGTTTTGTTTTGTTTTTTAGCTGTTGCTTATTTTTTTTGTTGTTTGCATTATAAAGTTTTTGTTTGTTTGCATTTATTAATTTTGCAGGAGGGGATTCTGTCCCCTATATCTGACCTCCCGTGACGATCAGTGAGCATAGTAAATGGAAAAAAGAAGGAAAGCAAGGGTAGGAAAAAGGGGAATGTGGAACTTAACGGGGAACCCCAAATGGAATAAGGGATTGTGTGGCGAGAGGGCCAAAAAATGGAAAAGGAACTAGTGGGGAGAAGAAGGAATAAAAAAAAAAAAAAAAAGAAAAAAAAAAAAAAAAAAAAAAGGGTCTGGGGGGGGAAAAGGAAGGTGGTATGTGGAGTGCGGTAGGAAAAAACAGGTGTTGACAAGCTTTTTTGAAGGTTTGTGAAGGGTTGTCGTGTTGGCCTGTTACGTTTGTTATTCGCATTAGGAAGAGAAAAAATAAAGGAAATAATTCATACTAAGTCGTGCCGTAGTATAATGTAGTATGAGTGTTTTAAACAACGTTTGTCGTGAAATTGTTGTTAGTTTTTTTGTTTCGTGTTCTTGACAGTTTTTGGCTCCCCCGGGGTTTGTTGGTTTTTTTTCGTGGTAGGTGATGTTTTTTTGGTTTTTTTGCATAAATTTAATGTTGTTTTTGGCGTATTGCATCATAATTGCATAAAGTTTTTTTTGCATATCTTGTGGTGGACTTCAACATTTACTTTTACTCTAACCAGGAAGGAAAATTGGGAAATTGGGAAAATTGTTGATTCAGGCTGGGCGAGGGGACGCTAGGCTGGAGGTGGGGCATGGCTTGAATACGGAATTTAGTGGGGGGGCGGGGGGGGGCGCGAGGGAAGGGGGGTGAAAGAGGGTCCTCGTCTTCTTGTGGGAGGCGGTGGGACAAGGGCGGTCATGAACCGGGAGATGGGAAAGGAGATTGGGGTGGATACAATAGAAGGATGTAGGAACAGTCGTCACTGTTGAATGAATTGAATTCCAGTGTTTGTATTTGTAATGTTGATGTAATGTTCTCACCCCAAAAGAGGTTCTATATAAAGAGAGGCAAACAACGTGACGTGTCATTTAAATCGTTGTGTGGCCAGTGGGGTAGGACAAAAGTTAAACACCCAATGACCCAAATCAACAATATTTTGCGATTTGTTTGTATCGATTGACATTATGTGTGTTATATACAAGACACCCAAAACTAATAATTCATTCCGTGCCATATTCAAAATGTCCAGCGCCCAGCACGGAAACCGATGGGTTTGTGAAGGGTTTCACCCCTTCAGAAAAGGTTAGTTGGTAATATGTACAGCCTAAAGTTTCAGAGTTATGGCTTAAAAAAAACAGCAAAAATATAATAAGGGTTCAATTTCAGTTGTACAGGGTTCAAATTTTAAAGTTGCTTCCGATTGGATAAAAAAATGGGGCAACTTATTGGTGGAGCTCATAGGATTAACTCAGGAATAGTTTTGAGTGTATCAAATGCTTGCTTAAGAAAGTAGGGGGAAAACAAGATCAAACCCCAATGAAATGCACTGGACGTTTTTGCCATTCTGTCCCCTACATCGGAACTAAGTATTTAAAGCAGTTAAAAATATTCCTTATTTTAATCCTATCAACTCCACCAATAATTTTGCACCCATGTTTTTTTATTCCAAATCGGAGGAGGCAACTTTAAAATTTGGACCCCTGTACAACTGAAATGGACCCTTATTATTGATTTTTGCGTTTTTAGCCTATAACTCTGACACTTTAGGGTGTACATATTACAAACTATACCTTTTCTGAATCCTTATGGAGACACCATATGTGGTGTGTTTTAACATGAATGAATCAATTAAAGATTTGACACTGGTACAAACCTTTTGTCTTTCCCCCTCTTCTTAAAGCACCACTTGCGGCAATTAAGAATCGTGTTTCAGGGGTTCCTGACAAGCTAGGCAACCATATTACATTCACTCAAACCTTTTGTCTTGAGATTGTGTTACAAATGGGTTGCTAGACCTCCTGGGTTATAAGGACATGGTCGTTCATGGGATCTACTGCAATGATAACAACGTTCGCACGAAGGAGCGTGCCAAAACAACCGAACATTATAAGTGAGAGGGACGAGCTAATCAATTTTTTTTCTCTACTTGTCAGGATTTCGAAATTCAGTCCTATTATAGGCACCGGTGCTTGTATACGCGATTTTACGGTTAGATCACCAACGGTCTCTCGGTGTATGCACATGAATAGGTGAGAAAAAAAATTGCCATTAGAATTTCTTTCACCACAATTCATTTCTTATGAGGGGTCCCCCAGAATGCCATACTAAAAGTCCAGAAATTCCAAGTGGTGGAAATATATGACTAATTTGATAAAAATCCAAAGATGGCCGCTAATCCTAGGAATTTTGAATATAATATACAACATTTGTATAGCGCCTTTTTCCAAGGATTCAAAGCGCAAGCCCTATTATTATTACGCTGCCATCAAGAAATCGTCACAATCATTTCGCTTCAAGTCTAGGCCGGCGCTGGCGAGCGCCATCCCTATCAGCACTTAGATTGTAATATTCCCCCTAACAGCTAACCCGAATATCGATTGGGGTCTACGAGCAAGTGTAAAGTGCCCGTTTCCCCACGTGGCACAACCATTGGCCACAGCGTGGCTCGAACCCACCACCTTCAGATCATGAGTCGGTCATCGTATCCACTGGCCCACATGTTGGCCCTCAAGATTTTGTTGTATTACTTATCTAAATAATATTTTGGCAATATAAAAGGCTTAAATTTGGTATATTTATGAATACATATATATTATATGTCTTATATAGACACCATTCATGCTTGACAGAATGTACTTAATTTTGCATAAAATTCCAAATGCCGCAGTTCTCAGATTTTATACACTGATTGTGTTATCTTGCTTTCTAAAATATTACTTTCCACCGGACATGCCTAAATTTATTATGACTTTATTATATTTTATTTGGTCTTAGACCCATACATGTTGGTAGAAGTATACCTATTTGCATAATCCAAAATGGCTGCCAATGCTTCTAACAATTTGAAGCAAGATGTCAAACTTTAAATCGGTTATATACATCTTCTTATTGCACTTAAAGGACCAAAAAACACATTCAGATTTGTTTTCAACTATCAACGGCCTTAGAATTCTTAGAGGCCACCCCACCCTCCACCCACCCACCTCCACCCCCCCCCCCCCACACACACACCACACACGCACCCGCATGCGCGCGCGCGTGGTCGGAAAATTTGTATCTTTGTATCTAATATTTAATATACTTATTACCTTCATGTATAATTACACTTGAATCTTGTGAATATGTTTTCCCCTTCATGGCCCGTTGGGGCATCAATACAAAGTGAAAGGTGTTCGCCACTATCATTACCAAGCACATGTCATGCAAACCTAAATGTTAAAAAATCCGAAAAAAAAAATTGTTTTAAGAGGAATCCAGTGTTTTATAAAAAAACCAGGATTCTCGATTGAATCACGTTTGATCTCATTGAAACTTAGTATATAATAATATAAAAAAGGTTTTCAATTGTTTTCTTTAATTGTAAATCTTGGATTTTAAAATTGCAGATTCTGGATTATCGCCGATTACTAGTATTGCTGCAGCAGAGGCCCAATTTTTTTTTTCGATAGGTGGTGACCCTAATTTTGAACAAAGGTTTTCAGAATATCAAATTGTACTAGGGTCCCAGGATCAGGAAAGCATGATGCAAAATTAAAAACTTGCAAATTAAGTTATGGGGGTCAAGTTTAACCCTATTTTCAGTATGAAAATTTTGAATAACATCCCATTTTGATACATTTTATCACAAATCTGGGAGTTGGCCGCACTAATATATTTTTACCACGATGCTTGAACACCAAAAACCTATAAACTATGATAAATGACTTTCTCCCCCCCCCAAATCTACCTACCCCACCCCCAATGCGGTTTTGAGATTGGGCTGTCAGAAACACGGTTGCACTAGTGAGTCAGAAATTAAATGCAAGGGAGCATTGTGGATTTGTGGGTGTGGGATTGTGTGTGTGTATGGTGTGTGTTTACGGTGTGTGTGTGGGGGGGGGGGGGTTGTGGAGGAAAAAACCTGAGTATTTTACAATTACATCTGCCGAATCGTGGTCAATCGATGACGGTCACGACTTACACGTTGTAAAACCTATAGTTTAACGATATATTTTTAATAATCTTAGGGTACGGAAGTGGTTTAACCAGCGGGGGGGTGCCCTCTGCTCAGAAACCCGGCCACCCCTGCCAGCCTCCCCCCCCCCCCCCACCATGAAGTGACCATGTCTATGGATAAGGAAACAACAAAATTAGCCCCATCACAATATGCCTCGGCACCTCTTATGCCCCCCCCCCATTTGCAAAATGCATGGTTGCGCCAATGGGTACGGTTAGATAACTGGACTGTCTCCTACCCTTAAATACAGGGGCGACGAGGGACTTTATGGTATAGCCTGTCGACCAAATTTATAGGCCTGAGGAGCAAACGTCTATATAAGAAATGATTTACTCCACATTTCCTTATTCTTCAAGTCCTGCCCCTCTTTCAGGGGATTATAGTTAAATAAATATATGGGCCTATGCATGAGCAATCCTCTTAGACAGAAAAATGATTAGTTCGGAAAGTTATAGGCCAATCAATAAATTCATACGCTGCGGTGAGATCTACTTATTTGAATAAAATGATTAGTTAAGTAAATTGATAGGCTTCCGGTGTTAATTTCTTATCTAAAGAAATATTGTACCACACAATGGCCCTCATTCTTCAAACCTGCCTTCTTTCAGGGCCTTCTTCAGTTTTTTTATCTTCACTAAATCCTATAGGAATGCTGCGCAACCAGCTATGAATGACTAGTTAAGAAAAAATTAATGACATGAGGACAAACTGCTCAACGCATAGCGTGGGATTGCATTGGCCCTAGAAACTGTAAGTTACAGTAGTGACTACAAATAGGGTGGACTTCGAACATGCTCCAGAATTGTACTTCATATTATGTAAATGCAAAAAAAAAATAAAATAAAACAATGTAGTAAGTGCCCCGAAATCCCGATTCAAAATCAAAGACTTAATAAATACATCCACTATCTATTTAACACATGTGACCGGATCTTTCTCAAACGCCAAAATAAATGCTCCTTTGTTTTCAGCCACCACGCCGTGAATTAGCTTACTGAAATAAGGAGATTTGGCTGTTTTCTTTCGAAAAAGTTCCAATGTTTTTCATAACTTTTCGGCAAAAATTGCCAACATCATCTATCGGTCAATGACCCCAGAGTTTCCCTGGCCAAACAAAAATTTTGCTTGAAATAGTTAGTCTTGCTTGAGTGGTCAAGTGTGAGGCTGTTGAACAGATTACCTGAAAGGACCAGTCACGCTTGCGGCCCTTGAAGTTTTGCAAACAATTGCCTGGTAAATGGAGAGTACCATTGTAGCGATTACTGAGCAATCTTCTTTAGAAATCAATAGAGTCAATCAATCTCAACAAGTATTCACATTCATGTTTCTTTGATCAGTACCCGGTGTAAAGAAACTGAGTGTCACCCCATAGAGAGTGTCCTATCTAACAGACGCACTTGTACGGAATAAACCGTGACCTTTGTATACGAGGCATTTGGGTACAGTGCTGAAACCAATGATGGCATACAGCACTCAATTTTGAACCATAACCGATGCGTGGTAGGACACTCAGTCACACGGCACTGTAATATATGACACCGGGACAACTTTGGTCATTGGGAAAATTTTCCCCCTTTCACATTATTGCCTCGTACAACCTCTGCGAAGAATCGGGTCAAAGACTTACTTTGGTTTTGGATTACGGTGTGGGTGTACTTTTTCTTTGTCTGGATTTCCGCACAAGAAAGTAGAGTGTGTTGGGTCGTCCACATCGCGAAAAGCGGTACTCATGATAGTTCCGGACGGAGAGTTAACTCAACCTATTATGTGGGAGCGATCATAGTTTTCTAATTCCAAGCTTTTATTGCAAACTTTACAATCAACCGTGTTGCTTTAGTTAGCTCGTGAGCAATTTTCATAACAATGTACTTATCCCTGTCCAAAACAAAAGACAGAAAAAAGTCCCAAATCCCCATATATAATAAGGCCCGTACGGAAGGGGGGGGTACCCAAATTCAAAAGGGGCAAAAAGGTTCACTTTTTACTGAAAATTTTGATAAAAAGTCCAAAATTTAGCAAAAGTTGACACCAAATCACTTTTGTGAAAAAATGTCAAAAAGTCAAAAAAAAGGACCGTGACCATTTTAGTGGGTTAGTCCACTTTAAACCCAAAAAGGTCCCCTTTTTCGGAAAAGGTCCACTTTTTTGAAGTCCGCACCTCCCCCCCCCCCCAAAAAAAAAAAAATACTGCGTACAGCCTGGATAATCACAAGGAATCATATAGATAACAGATTAAAATCCATTTTTTTCGGAAATATTTTGACTTTGTAGTGTTTCATCAGTAAAAATTAAGAGAATATAAATTAAGAAAGTATTTAATAATATTCTTTTCCTCAAAGAAATAAAATGAACACCTTTCCTTTTCCATATAAAAAAGGAATAATACATAAAAACGAAGTTCTAACCAAACGCGCATCAAAAAGCATCATAGAATAAGACAGAAAGATAACAGACGATTTTTTTTGGAAAATAATTCATACTTAAGTTCGTGCGTACACACCGTGCATAAAGGTTGCCTTGTGGACTTCAAGCGTTTACTTTTACTCTAACCAGGAAATTGATCGACTTAGTTTGGTTAAATCTTGTTGATGGTTCAATCAGGATTCCATTTCGGTGATACATCGACGGATTATAACATCGTCAAGTTGAATTCCATGTAAGTTCTCACCAAAGAGGTTCGATATAATAGAGAGGCAAAACGTTCCGTAATCTTTAGCAATTACCGTCTCGCATGTTTTGGCGACCACAAAGAAAACATGAGTAACCAACATAGAAAGCCTGCTGCCTCCGCTTCTCCACATACTGTGGGTGCCGCTTTGCATATTACACTAATCGGTAGTGATACAAATAATGTATGTTTATGAGTGGTCAGGTAATATAGTGGTACCTTGGATCATTTTTCTCAGATACTCTTTTTTCTCATAATGCAATGCGCGCTTATGTGAAAAGATGTATTCATTGAGGCGGTTTAATTAAATCAGACGACTGAACGTGGTTCATGTCACATTGCGTTGTGTTGCCATGGGTATGACAAAATTTCACCACCCAATCGCACCCAACTCCAACCACTGATTTTTGGCGATGGTTTTGTATCGACTTGACATTATGTGTGTATACAAGCACCCAAACTAAGAATTATTCCGTGCAATATTCAAATGTCAGCGCCCCCGGCCGACGGGTTTTTGAAGGGGTTTTCACCCCCTTGGTTCTCAACAACAAAACACGTACAGCAAACCTGAAACTTCAATTTACATCGAGCGTTAATTGAGCACAAAGTCAGTTTGTCGGTCAACCGCGGTACACTGCACAAGAAAGGGCAGCTATCCAGCTATGTAACATACAATTGAATTCCAGAAATGCTCGTATAACACAGGTGGCCTATTAAGACCTTAGTATTTCTCCTCCCATGGGGTAGAAGATTTTTTGTAAACATTCAGGACGAATGGTCGTTCATGGGACTTACTGCATTGATAACAACGTCGCACGGTAATAGCGTGTGCAAAACCGACCTTATCATTAAGAGGGCGCGTAATCAAGTTTTTTCTCTCTTGTCCGGATTTCGGCATCGTCCCTATTATAGAGGCACGGTGCTTGTCTACGCGATTTACTGTAGATCACAACCGGTCTCGGTGTATGCACATTAATTAGGCTGAGAAAAAAATGCAATGAATTTCTTTCACCACAATGCTTTTCTATAAGGTCCCCAGAATGCCATACTAAAAGTCCAGAAAAATCCAGAAATATGACTAATTTGCAAAATCCACATGGCCGCTAATCCTATGAAAACTCCTTTTAAATACTAATAATATACACATTTGTATCGCGGCCTTTTTCCCAAGGATTCAAAGCCAGCCTAATTTTATTACGCTGCCATCAGGAATCGTCACAAATATTTCGCTTCATCTAGGCCGTCAGCCGGCGAATCGCACACCTATCAGCACTTAGATTGTAATATCCCCTACCAGCTACCCGAATCGCTTGGTTCCGACGAATCAAGGTGAGGTAAAGTGCGTGCCCAAGTGCACAACACATTGGCCACAGCGGGTCTTCGAACCCACAACCTTAGATCATGAGCGGCCGTTTACCACTGGACCAATGTGCCCAATCAAAGATTTTGTTGAATTACTTATCTAAAATAATATTTTGGCACATAATAATGCTTGAAATTTGGTATATTTATGAATACATTTATTGTATGTCCTGTATTATACAACCATTCATTCGTGCCAGACTGTACTTATTTGTGGCATAATCCACAATGGGCCGCCAGTTCTAAAGATTTTTACACCTGATTTTGTTTATTTGCTTATCTAAATATTACTTTCCCTGAAACTGCAAATTTATTAATGACTTTTATTATATTTTATATTTGTCTAGACACCAATACATGTTTGGTAGAAGTATACCTAATTTGCATAATCCAAAAGGCTGCCAATTCTACAATTTGAAGCAAGATGGCAAACTTTGAACGTTTTATATACATCTAATGATTGCACGTTACGGACCAAAAACACATTCCAGATTTGTTTTTCACACTATCACGGCTCTATAATGCTTAGAGCAACCATACCCCAACCCCCCCCCCCCCACACACACACCACATGCGCAAACGCATGCGCGCGCATGCTTGTCGGAAATGTGTATCTTGTTCTATACTTTAAATACTTATTACCTTCATGATAATTTAACACTTGAATATGGGAATATGTTTTCCTGGCCATTTGAGGCATCAATACAAAGTGAATTTGTTCGCCAATATCCACCAAGCACATGTCCTGCAAACCTACTGGAAAAAATCTAAAAAAAAATGTTTGAAGAGAATCCAGTTTTTTGATCAAAAAAACTTGGATCTCGATTGAACACTTTGATTCTCATTGAAAACTTAGTATTAATTAAAAAAAAAGGTTTCAATTGATACCAGTTTCTTTAATTGTAAGAAGAATCCAAACTTTTTCAATCACACCAAATACTCCACTTTGTTTAATGAGAATCGAGATGTATCGACTAGAATCCAAGTGTCCATTGAACCAGAGTCTTCAATCAGAGATTTCCAATTTCTTCATCGAGACTTAGTTGTCAATCTTTTCTTCGGCATATAACCAAATTAACCAAAGAACCAGGTTTTTCACTTGAGAGGGGGACTTAAGACTCACAGTCATCACAATGACGTGGCTAATTGTGCGCGGTTCTCCGAGTCCGTTGAAGTTGACCTATGCTTTCATATCAAGGTCAAACCTTTAAGTGCTTGCTAGATAGGCTGTCCACAAACTGTTTTAGGTTCAAGGTAGAAGACGACCATTTCTCAGACCATCTGGCGTTGATGCAAGATACCCATATCGGGATGCCGCGACTGCAGTGTCATGGGATTGGGTAGCAAAGTGATTCCGTGAATTCTCAGATCCCGTAAATAGTGTTCGGTAGGAGGAATCGGTTACCAGGTTTCGCCACACTTCTTGTGGTGCAGGGGGGCCGATAATTGAACGTTGAAAGATCCTCCAAAGCTTGCAGGACTTGCCAGACAGAATTGGAAGATTTCTACAGGCGTCGCCAAAGGCAACCGCTAACAATTCTCATTGCACATCATTCAGAATGACATCAACTTTGTGTATGGACACTGGTGACTCCATACTGGGATATCGAGCAGTTTAGTAGGCGCAAAACAACAGTTGAATTGTAAAAAAGGATCAAACCCCATCCAGCCCCTGTGAGCCTTCTGAGGAGTTGACGCGAGACTGATTCTTGGCTCAACTGTCTTGGTGGGATGGAAAGGCTGCGTCAATTATGGACGACAAGCTTCTTTGGTGTTGGATCGCCTCTACATGAGTTACTTTCTATTTTAGCCCGAAGTGTTTTTGCAAGGTGGAAAATATGAGACGAAGTCTTGGGTTTGCTGAGTTTCAAGTGCCCATCGGTGCTATACAGTGATATGGTCTTGGTGAATCAGCAGCTATTCCAAGTACCTTATCGTCTCTGCGTAGGAGTACTGCAACAGAAACTCCCTTCGTCGTCAATATGTTAGCACATAAGGCTGAAGAGACTGGGTGCCATTACATAACCCTGTTGGGACAAAACCATTTCAGAATTTTGGGCTTTCTTATGGCATTGCCCATTTGGGAATGAATCCAGAGGATGACAGCTCCGGGATGATCAGTATTATAACTTGACAAGCTTGACATCAGGGAAGAGTTTGATAGCGTCAGTAGAGACCTCCATGTCAGACTGTATCATGATAAGACTGCTCCAAACTTCTTCTTCTTCTTAAGGCTGTCTCTGCTATCATTGGCAATTCTTGCTATCTGATCTGAAAGTTGATTTCCTCTTTGAAGGCCAATTGGGTGATGTAGATTTACTTTTGACCGATCCATTGATTCTATCGAGTATCAGTCTCTCAAGTAGCTTATCTTGTGGAGATAGCAGCGAGATGGGTCTGTAACTCTTGGGCGGGCTTGCTGATGATCCTAATAGAAGTAGAGACAGAATGGGGAGCTATCGCACAAGTTCATGTGCCTTATGCTTCCAGAATTCTGTATGGCGATGCCGGCATTGCCAGGGAAGCTTTCCCATTCGTTGAAAACTTTGATTGCTTCGGTGATCTCATATAGGTCAATGGTTAGACAGGGAACTCGACGGTGGAGAGATTTGTGAATTGTTTACATTCTCTCGTTAACCGCACGAGGGGGGGGGGCCGGTTTTTGGGGGCCCTTTTTTTGCCTAATATGGGAAGGTCTTGGCACTTTTCCTTGGTGGACGATGCAATTTGCAGACACAGGACAATGCTTAGCTGGACAGCTAAACGCGGTGAGTTTGTTGACGTGTTCCAGGCCTGGCCAGCTTGAGGGGGTAAAGTTGATATGATAATTGTCCTCGTCGCATTCCTTGTCCCAACAGCTAGGGGTGTAGAGGTTCTGCCTCTTGGATGGAATGTTTAGCTGCTTGGTGGAGATTGAGCAGAAGTCAGAAAAGTGTCGTTGATGTGGAAAGACAGAAAAGCAGGTTTGGCAGCTTGGATGACAATTCCACTAATGATTTGTTTGGGCACTTGAATGTCTGAAGTTCCATCTATTTTGTAAAGGCCGGAGGTGACCTGATGTCACTGATAAACAAGATAGGACAGTGGCCTGATTCTGGTGAATCTAGGGAGGGTCTTTCTGGAGCAGCGGGATCTGATGTCCCGGTGACTGTTGACAGGTCGGAGAGGAGTAACCCCCAATGAGTGCTTGAGTCGAAGGCAGGTGGCCCTCTATCAAACGCAGTTGGCGGTTAGAAAGTCATCTCACCAGAACATAACATTTATCAATATTTATTGCAGTGTTACTTTCAGCCACATGGGTGTATGCAAATTAAGGCACACAGCTTACACAAGTTACCGGAGTATTCAGCAGAAAAAATAGGTTTAATATGGAAACATAAACTTAAAGTCCATCACAAAATTTTGTTTCACAAACGTTGATCAAATAAAGGTAGAACTGTAGAATTGACAGCGATTTTGGTTTTATAGATAGGTGACTCATGTTTACAAACACAAGTTAGCACCAGGTTCTACTAACCTGTTAGAGGTGCGAAGAGTACGCCCATACAAGGTTAACAGCATTCAATAGCCTTATAACGCCTGATTAAGCGCGAATTTTAAAAGCACAAGCCCTGCAGGTGCCCACGCATACGCCGGGCAGTGCTTTGTTCGTTGCCCGGCGTTGACGACACATGTCAAACTCAGATACAAGTAAGGATAGCTTTTCTCTATAAGATAAAGCCTAATATATTATTTAATGTAAAAAATCTTCAATTTTAGGGCTGCAACAGCAATTTAGGACTAGCTATACAACAAAATGAATGTAAAAAAAAATTCAAAAAACATGTATGCAAAGTAGGCGTACTTCCACCAGTTGCGATTTTTGTGGACTTTTATGATGTCATTTTGGTGACCTATAGAAATGCATTGTGGTGAAAAAAATTTCTATTGACAATTTTTTCCAGGTCATATATTTCCCAGCCCTAAATACAGCATCGAGTGCCTCGTAATGTCGGATTGAATGGGTAATCGGATTAGATAATTGGTGGTTTTCTCGTTGGTTGTCCTTCTTTATATTTATGTCCATGATTTGAGCAAAAATATGTCTTAACTATTTTAATTATTTTTATTTGAATGTAGGGTTTGTTTTTATGACGCACCACTGAGACTGGCTGTTTTATTGATCTGTTATTAATACACTAACGATTTCGCAGACAGTCTTTTCTTCTTCGACTCAATGCTGTTTGTTCGCGACATTGTCTAGATCGCAATTCTTTGACAAATCAAATACGCCTCCTTTACCATCAGCACCAAAGACGTGCCTCAGCTTTAAGGGAATACTTATACGAAACCATGTAGCGTGCTCCAACTTTTTTAGTTAAATGTTTTTGTTGGAACTTTTTGCACTATTTAATATTTCTTTTCTTTTTTCTTTATCGTTTTACACAAGTGAAGGAATCGTTCGCTCCAGTTTCGATAAATTTGAGTCATTTTTCGCTCCGGTATTTTTCTAAGTCTTTTTACGTAGAAAACCAACCACCGTGTCCCTCCTGATTAGACTCGTCTTGATGTTTGTTCCTGAGCTAATAATAAATTTTACTCTCCAAAAATAAAATATGGACTTATAAATACACACTCTTCTATCTCGTCTCTTTTTTTCCTCCAAATTAGATTTGTGCTCTCTTGATACCACACGGTATATCGGTTCGTAGAGAATTCACACTTCATCAAATATGGTTAGCTGTGTATTTTGGTGTGCTTGTTTGCATTGGCTGGTTATGTTTTACATATAAATAATCCAATTTTTGATTGATGGATTGATTGAAATCGATATAAATGATAATGCACTTTCATTTGTTAAAGTGTAACGAAGACGCATAATCTGTTATTCGCAAGTCTAACTTTTAGATCCGGTGTAAAAGGATATGTAGTCCCCTTGGAGGCCACCAGTCCTGGCTCCAAGAACGACAACTGAATAAAAACGAATGTTGCGTGAAGAGTCAACCATCGAGTGGGCTATTCTTCACCGGTTGTAGATGGACGGGAATTGCCACTTTCGCGTCTAATATCATTCCTCTAATATCCAGATAGTCTATTCCATTTTGTCTAAAACCAGTCTAATACCCACATACCCTAGTTTCACTTTGTCTATTAACCATTTAGACTAAATGCCATTTCGTCTAATCACACAATCGGCTACTACCATTATCGTAAATATCCCGTTGGTATAATCACTACATTGTCTACAACCATTTCGTCTATACCCGTGCGTCTACTGCCATTTTGGGGTCCTATCCCCAGATTGTCTAAAACCATTTTCTTCTAATGCCATTTCGTCTAACTGCCATTTGGTCTAATCCCAGTTGTCTAAAACCATTTCGCTAATGTCATTTCGTCTACTGAACCACTTGGTCCTAATCACCAGATTGTCTAAAAATAAAACCAGTTCGACTAATGCCAGTTCGTCTAATGCCATTTCGTCTACTCCTCCTTTTGTCTAATGACATGTATAAACAAGGGCACCATATTACAATAGAAAAAACAAACACGAATAAATGACATGTTTCAACATTATTATTTCCGAATTTCGACCCAATGTTACCCAGATTTTCTTAAATATTACCCATTCACACATTTCAAACATATTTGTGATATATGTTGAAAATGAAGTTGAACTTTCATAGTTTATGCTTGTCAAAATTCTGTTTGTACCACAGAACAATTGTTGCAATGTTGTCATGTTAAAATGTATTTTGGGTGTGATGCAATCCTTTTTTCTTTCGTCTTAGTTCTTAACTAAATAAATAGGCATATAAAACAGCCAGTTGCTACGACAGTCTTTGGTAAATAATCTTTGTTCGTCTTCGTCGCGCAAAAAAATCTACCTTACAGTTAGATTATTTAGCTCCAACGATTGAAATACGAAAATATTGCTTTAATGACTAATTATAAAAATAAGAATTTTTGTCAAGTTTCGCGTTTACGTATAACCAATACCGCTAGTCTAAATTTTAGGATCATGAGTTCGGAGGTTCTAACCCTTTCTTATTTTTCAAAAGCAATACCGGAAGGGGTTCTTTGAAAAAACATCGGGGGGGATTTGTATTCAAAGGGGATATGATGCGTTACAAATGAAAACGCGTACAAAGCATCCCTTTTCTTTTTACCCGTGACATGATTAGGGAGTCAAAAACAGGAAAAATATGGAAACAAGTATATTTTCTTAACCCGAAATTGTGCTTGCACTTACTTAGGTTATATATACTCAAATTAAGCAGAAAGAGAGATCAAAACCATCATAAATATTGTAAAGCAAGGGCAAATCAACACAATAAAGGCTGTATTTTTTTATATTAAATGACGCAATGCATTGCAAATTGTTTTAGGGTAGAAAAGACCTGAAAAAAAGAACTGTTTAGGGGATGTTCTTTAGTTCGATGGAAATGCTCGTTCCGGGTGCATTTTGTAAGCCGTATTCACATTTGAAAAGTGGGCCCCACCCCCCCCCCTTCCCCGGAATTAAATTTTTACATTTGAAAACCTATATATCACATGATATACCGTGTCAAAGAGATATAATTTTCCCTAGAGAAATAGTCCGGGGATTGTGGTCCTTCGGGATAGTCGTCCTTCGGCCCTCTGGCCCAAGGAATAGTAGCTCTTGTTTATTTTATTTTTAAGATATAGGCCTCTATCATAATTGCATCTCTCAATTTTTTAATTGTTGTATTCATTTCCTTCCAGGGTATTTACACACTTTAAATACATTTTAAAACACTATGCATGCAGTTTCCATAATTTTTTACCTTATTTTCCAAAACACATGCGCAAAATTGGACTTTGCCTCTTTGCTTAGAAAAATACCCATTTTCCCGATTCCGTGGACTTTATGACGTTAATGTGTGATGCATAATAGGTATGTTGGTACTTATTTTGGTATCAATCGGAAAGAAAAAAGACTATAACTATCCACTGGTATCAAAATATAAGCATCGACATCCCAAAGGGAGGTGGTAACCACACGCCGGTCACCCCCCCCATTGTTAAACATTTTTTTTTTTTTAAAGGCTGGTAGACCAAGGATTTAAGTTCGTCAACGAAACAAAACGAGTTATTTAACCTGCGTATAGCCCATTTTATGGTTCTGTTAGAAACCTTTTGGGGTTCTAAGATTATTATGAACCAGTTTGAGGATTTCATTCTTGAGGGTCCCATATAGGGCCGCCAGGGGGAAAATGCTACGTCACCTTTTTTTCTTAGAGGTGTAGGAACAGCATACAATTAACAACTATTTTGAACTGATCAAATTTTGTATTAAGTTTAATTTTATGCTGAGGCCAAGTTTAATATTAGTTATAGAAATTATTAGGTTTGGAAGAACTCATTCCTTACTTCCTTTGTAGCTGAAACATGCCAATTTATTTTATTTTTATTTGATTTGTCATTTATTCTTTATCATTTCCTTGAATCTAAGACGACTGTCACTGACTAGAACAATGAGTGAAATATGGTTAGAATTATTCACATTCTCGGACTTGACACAAATTCTAAGAACCAGTAGTGCCTAAGTTCCTACGGACTAATAGTCCGTCCTCGTCAGACTTGGACATAACTCCTTAGGATCGATATTCTTTTTACTTTGAACCTGGACAATAGTTCTCAAGATTATAGTTCACCTATGAATTGGATACTAATTCCAAGTACTTGCAGTCCATGCTGGTCATGAAACAACTATCCTAAGGAACGATATTCCACCTTGCTCGGTCAGGAAATTAATTTCTATGAGGACTAATAGTCCACCATCTTCGATTTAGAAACTAATCCTTTGTGAAATGGGGACAACTGCTTTGGACAGGTGCTTCAGGCCAGGTGTGTTTTGTACTCTTTCCGACAGGATAACCATCTACAAAAACTCAAGCTTTGGCGAATTAGAGATACCAGATTGCCAAAGTGGTGTAGTTTTTGCATTCATTTCAAGCTTGTCCTTGCTTGACAGGAAGTTTTTCTGTGGGCAACGTACCCTATGTACCTGAAGTCCCTGACCTCTTTGAGTTGGGTCCCGTCTGTACTGCAGTTAGATTGATGATTATCTTCGTTCATTGACGGCCATATATTCCTTTTTTTGGCGTTTAGTCTAAATGATCCAAACTTTATTATATCAACTGATCATTATACGAATGGGTTTAGGCAACATGGGTTTAGACTAAATGGTTATTAGACCTATTGGTCATTAGACGAAATGAGTTTAGACAAAATGGGTTTAGACTAATGTTAATTAGACCAACGGATTATTAGACGAACTGGGTTTAGACCAAAATGGTTTAGACTAAATGGTAAATAACCACAGATCATTAGACGAATGGGTTTAGACAAAATGGGTTGTAGCCTAAATGGTTTTATTATACCAACTGGTTATTAGACTAAATGGTGTAGACCAAGGATATTAGACGAATGGAATTAGACCTATTGGATATTAGCCGAAATGGGTTTTTAGACAAAATGGCAATTGACCATCTTGTTATTAACCAAGTGATAGACTAAGTGGTTATTAGCCTAAGTGGCAATTAGACTATCTGATTTTAGACGAAACGGTTTTAGACCAAGTTGTGTTATTAAGAGAAATGGAATTAGACGAGTGATGATAGACCGTAGATGGCTATAGGTGGCGGAGGACTATATCCTCCTGCTATACACCTGCTTTAAACAGGGTTTTAGTCCTCCAGTTTGTGGGCAGATATCAGCCATAGTTTTAACTGTGTCAATGCGGTTTTCCCCTTGTTTACACCAAACTGCGGTTAGTTTCTTTTCACATGCCTTGTATTCACGCTTGGCTTAGAGGTAGCCCGTGCTCATTCTTTTTGTTTTTGTTCTGTCGATTTTCTTTTTCCCAACAGAATAACTTCAGTTCTTCTAGTCACTCGGAAAGTATGATGTGTGTGTGTGTGTTGTGGGGTGTGTGCAATTGCTTGCCGCGCGCAAGTGTGTGGTTTGTGTGTGCGTTTGTGTATGTTTGTGTTTAAAAGATAGATTTGCCAGTTCTAATCTGTCTTTCAACTTCCTTAGGACCTTTGGTTCCTAAGACCCCCCGAAAAAGAACGCAGCATGTCTAAATATCCCATAAGGTTAGAAACCATTGGTCTATGCACAAAAACATAAAATGATATCATAGTCTGTTTTGTTCCTGCAAATTTTGAACACCTTTCTTGCCTCCATTGTGATCAAATCGCCAACACAATTTCCATTTTACAAAATGTGTCACATTTTTCAAGTTGCAACAAAGACATTATTACAAGGGACAATACACACAACCATGATTAAGTGACATACACGGAATGGCAATCAATATGGCCTATACCTTTTATTGCAACTTTTAAAAAGGGAGGATTGTTCTTATAATGGGTATTGTGTTGGCAATATTGATCGCAATGGGCAAAAGTGTATCAAAATTTACGAAAGAAAACGAACTTTGAGTATTTTTATGTTTTCGTGCAAAGACGAATTGGGTTTGTAACCTATGGGGGTATTTAGACATGCTGAGTTACTTTTTTGGGGTCTTTTTATAGGACGATATCTTATTCAAAGCTATTTCTTCAAAATAAGGAATTAAATTGTGTATATACAATTTTGGAAATAATTGTATAGAACATTTAAGAACGATTTTATCGGAAAACTCCCACCCCACCCCCCCCCCCCCCCCCTAAAAACGTCTCTTCATCCATATCGATTGAGGTATTGTCAGTTCCCCGACTTGATTGATGAGGTTGGGGAAAGTTAGGTTGAAGGAGAAGGTTTTGCATTTGAATTGAGTAATTAGCAGAGGAGCGTGTAGAAAACTCTGTCCAGATCGGCAATGTAGATGGAGTGAGTGTAGCTTATTGTTCCACTACACTGTTGCTCATCAAGTTGGAATAAAATATTTTTCCACTTTTTATGGAATGATTCTTAACAGTGTGGGTTATTTATGATTCTAGGGTGTACATCGCCACACTACTGGAATAATCAGACTCTTCCGAACATATCACCAAGAACTTAGTCCCCAATTAACCCTTTACGAACTGTAGCTTTAGCCTGAAAGGAAAAGAGGTGTTTGAACAGCAGCTGTACGGATTTTGTTTCTAGTTTTTTCACATCAGTCATTTTACATATAACATATTTGTGGGTGATTTCATGCATCGAAATGTTTAACAGTACTGTTTTAAATGTCACTCAGTCACTAACATCGAGTATGACCATCCCTGGAATGAATCGTGCGTCAAAACGTCGCGGTATACTGGTCCCACAATGTTGTTTATGATATCAATGGGTAGAGCTAACTCCTGTAAGTGTTTTGCGGACGATTTTCCTGTAATTGGGATGGCTCGCCTAAAGGCATCCCAGCATGCTCGATAGGGTTCAAATCAGGGGAGCATGCCTGCCCTGAGATCTGCTCCAACCCCTCTGCCTCAAGAAATAGTCTCACTACAGCGGCCCTGTGCGGCGTCACATTGTCGTCTTGCAGACCGTGTTTTTTTCCAGAATGTCGAGGTACTTGACGGCGTTCATGTTTTGCCCCCCCATCGGCAACAACCAGTGATGCTTTTCCCCATAATGAATACCGTTCCCATGCCATCACTGAACCGCAACCCACCTTGAGTCGATTCCTGAAAACAGTCATCTCGGAGTTTTCTCACCCGTAATCGACGAACCTTTTTGGCTTCCATCGTGAATGGTCCGAAGGTGTAGCGGCTCTCACCACAACCACAACATTTTGGCTAGTGTCCCGGCTGTAATCTTCTGTGTTCCTCCTAGCCGCAGCCGAAATGCGATGAACTAAACTTTGGTGACCTGTTGGGCGTGCACATTGGTCATTCGTCTGTTCCGGTACCATGGTTGATGCAATCCCGATTTAAACCGTTTGGATGGAAAAATTGATTCCATGTGTCTTCTCCACAACGACGACGAAAACGGCTCGTTGGTATTGCCGGGATCTACGGCCACACGATTAAGCAGCGGCGAATATCGTCTGATAGTAAATCTTCCCTCGTCCCGAAGATTTCGATGAGTCTGAGTTTTACGAAGTACTATTGCCATATCCCACGAGGGAATGAAGCGACCTCGGGTTTGGGTTAGTACCCTTCCGTCGGAGCAGCAAAGTACTCTTCAGGTCATTGACAATGCCGTTGGACGAGACATTAGCCTAGGGAACCTCCTTTGTAAGTTTTGCTTTTTAAAGATAAAAACCAACTTGAAAAAAATGGACTCATTGCACACCGGTTGAGCAGGGAAAGGAACAAACAACAGACGTCTGACCATTGTGTAGCTCCCAACAAAAGGCCATGTTACGTAATTCAAAAAATCATTGATGGATTCAATTCACTTGAGTAAATGAGGACTCATTATGTAATCATTCACCTACTTAATATGATTACTGAGGGTTCAAATAGAAATATGTTTTAAGATGCCGTCTGAAAAAAAAATCTTCACACTTTATGGAGGAAACGGTGGTACAAGATTGCAGGTTAATGAGCAGCCTTTTAATGGAGGAAACGAGATCCTGTTTTTATTTTGCGATATTAAAGTAATCATAAGTTAAAAACCATTAAGTTCATCTGCAATACTGTTATACACAAAGTACGCTGTGCACATATGTCATCAATGGATGTTTTTATCCGCAGAACATCAAAGTTTATGAATTGAAGCCGGCTTTCGCACTGATGCTGCCTATTCCAATCTACTTAAATCTCCCAGATATGCAGTTCACGCAACATTCAATGACTTAGAACCTTTGTCATGGACACCTGCATAAGATATGGTTTAATGTACGCTGTGCTGCAGGCATCGATCGGCGGTTCACTGTTCGTATGAGCCTACCGTCATCAACATTAAGAGTGATCCCCTTGAATTGTAACACAGCCATGTAGCGGAAACCAAGTGAAACATGTGGTTCTCTGACAACAAGATTTGATATAGAATGAATTCTTGAAGAAGTTCATGAAATTAGCTCCCAGTATCCAATGTCATTCACAAACTTGGAAACGATTTCCAGCTATATGATAGGCCCTCGCGGTGTGTGGATGCGGACCTTTGACGCTGAACAAGGAGCCCTATTTTCGCGATAAACTATTGAAATATTTCCGCTTCTTAGACTCTAAGTTGGGCCCGTATCGTCGCACCACTTTACTTCTTCAGGGACTTTCGGTATAGTGTATTGTCCCTTAGATAGGAGTGTGTTGTTTTGTAAAATTTGATTTTCAATGTGACCCGCCAAAACAACGGTATTCATCTATGAACATCAAGAATATGAAAGAATTAAAAAAAGATGTCCCTGCATAATCCTTAAAAGTAATCAAAGGTTTCCAAATACAACAGGTTGTATGGACATTTGTAACAGGACGAAACATAGCTAGAACTTGTATCAGTCTTCTTTACGTATCCACACGTGCTTGGTAAGGCTTGTGGTTGTGTCAGGATTAGTTCAGGCGAGCAAAGCTGATCCAAAGCGCGTGTGTTCCCCGGGTCTCTCCAAGATACGGGCGTTCCTTAACGTATAGTCACACAGACGACAGCTCCTGACCCAACCACTTCCCGTTTACGGCAAGGACCAGGCACAGTCTTGGTCAAACTGGAAAATTTAAAAGTTTTTATCCCGACCAGGGATGAGTAGTCCTGCGAGTATCCCCGTCGTAACTAGACAAGGGATGCTGAAAACGCCGGCAGTAGGCGACAGATCATGGAATCAAATCCAGCTGTGCCGTCCCCCGATAGTCGCGACCTTTACACGACGGCACAAGTTGTGAAATGTCGATGTCAAGACTACTTGTCGATTGGTCGCCGATTTGTTGACGCCAATTTTAAGGTACCGTCAATGAAGACAAACCCACGACGCGACCCAACCTCTTCCCACTACACAAGACCACATTTCTTTCAAACGGTTTGCAGTTTGTTTAAATTACAAGACAAGAGAGATGCTCAATCGCCGAAGCGTAGGCACAGCATCATAATATCAAAGATCCAAGCATGTCATAATGGTTCAGTTCTTCAATCAAGTCGCAGACCTTAACACGACGCACAAGTTGCTGTCAGACTGCAAGTCGGCGGACTATCTTCTGTAGTCGCCGAGTTTACTCGCCGAGTAACATGTCCAGTCGGCTCTTGCTTTCTCTCCCATTTGAGCATCATTCCGATCACTTCCCAACCGCACAAAACACAATAATGATTACGCACCAACTTCATCGGTTTTACCCGCTTCCAAACCGCTCACGGGTCAAGCCGAACTTCCCGATTCCAAAACCTTTCCACAGTGCTCCCGAACACACAAGACTGCAGAAGACTGTTGCAAAGGACAGTCCAGACTTGGCCAAAACTACACCTGGAAAAAGAAAATTACTCACGTTTCGAAAAACATAGGCATTAAATCCCTGGGGGGAGGGGGGATATACCCCCCCCAATATTTTTCATGAGGGGGGATGGTACAAATACGAATTACCCCAATGTTATGCCCATTCATGTGTTTTTGACCCAAATAACTCATATGTTACCCATAAGTTTAAAATGGTAAATTTCCGCACCGCTTCGCACGAATTTCGTTCGAATTACCGTTCTACTTAATGAGTTGAGCTTCTAAATGGCAAAATTTTACGCGCTTCGCGCGCACATTTGCTAGCTAATGGATCTTTTCAGGCAAACCATTTCATTCATTTAAATTGTCATCAACCCCCATCCCCCCAATGTCAAAAGAGATTTACGCCATTGTCGTAAAAATGGTCATCGACACCAGTCTGAGTCAGTCTGGAAGCAGTTTTCTAGCAAATAGGGGTAAGACTGCAGACGACTCTTACGAACATTCCCAACCTTGTGAAAACTACACATGAAAAAGAGAAACTGCTCACAATTTTCAAAATTGGCCCAATCGCCCATAGGAACAACTTGGAACTGTCTTTTTGTGAAATTTCATATACAATCTTTCAAACAAGGTTTTTCCTAATCGAAATTTTATGAGAATATCCAAAAATCATTGGGTGTCATTTTTTTAAAATGTTCTTGGATCTTATTAATCAGGGGGCAATTGTTATAAGTGGTCAAAATATAAATGGGGCCAAAATGTGTTTCTGAATTAAACCATCTGTCATACTTTTCAAGATTACAGAAAGGTATATAGTTTGCCGTACCTGAGGGTTATAGTAAAGAATTACGATTGTTTTAGAAAAGTGGTGCCAACTTGGTTCGCCTTACTATATAGAAGCCGAAATTATACAGGTCGCGTTGTCATTGACGTTTTGATGATAATTAAGAGAGCCAATATGGCTGGGTCCACAGGGTCTTGGGAGACCACCTAATCATATCTTAAAAGTCCTCCTTTGAAAGGTTGAAACAAGAATCTATATACAATTTTCTTATTTAGTATGCCCCAATGAACTGATTTAAACCAGTTTCATCAACAAAATCTGACCATTCTATAAACAATGACCTGACCGTTCTTGAGCATATTGACTAAAAAATAGGTCGGAAATATGGCAAACTATAACCTTTTTAGAAACCTTATGAGCAATGAACAGTACTGGTTATAAATTTAAAACAATTTAAACACTTTTCATTGTTTACCCCTTTACAACTTTTACCCCTTATTAAAACAAGCCAGGAACACATTTTAAAAAATAACAACACCCATGCATTTAGATCTCCATGAAATTTCTGATTGGAAAAACAGTGGTGCAAATTTCTATGAAAAAAAAATAAACCAAAACATTTAAATTACATCTAATCTCCCTCCCCATGTACTACCAGGGTGGAGCAGTCTGGAAGTGTTTTTCTTTAGCACAAAAAAATCGGCTGTGTGGACTGAGCTTTTTCATGACCATGACCCCCCCGCTTTTTTATGTTGGGGGGTTGGTGCGGATTGGGGAACCGCTAGTCATATACGTATACAGTTGTGGCTCTCTGAACACGGGACCGACGGCTTAACGGTCCCTCCGAAGGACTGGGTGCTTTCTAATCATTGCCCAATTTCCAATGAAAACCAATAGAGCGGATCTGTCTAATCAATGGCCGGTATACATATCAAAAATCACAAATTGAGGACCCTAATAAATCCTAGCAAGCGTCCCCACGGGATTCATAACGCGGGATCCTTTTGGTAATATTTGGCGCCACATGCAAGCGATTTTAACCATAGCGACGCTTGTATCATTATAAACTCGTGAATGAACTTAATCATATTTTGGCAAGCGCTCACGTAAACCTGCCTGTTGCAAAAAATTCTGTGTAATTATTTTAATTACAATTAGCCCAGTGGGCTATTATGATGATAAATGGACCTCGGCTCCATTTAACCATCTTCTTAGTACATGAGCCAGTGTTTTTATCTAAACTCAAATTCTCAAATTATTTCGAAATGCCACATTCTTGTATTCTGATGTCTGCTCATTATTCGTTTCTAGCGGTAATCCACAAGTCATTGGTAATGGCTTGGGGTGTCAGGATTTATACAACTGAGTGAGTTGATCCGGGGGTGCGGCGTGTATCCAGATACGGACGCTCCTATCATTGCCCGCTTTAAGTTGGTGCAGAATTGGGAACATCAGGGGTTTTACAAACCCTACTGCTATTCGAGACACTGACTGCGATGTACAACGTACACTTGTGACGCCTGACACATGACGCAACGCTTACCGTCCCCTCCGAAGGACGAGATGCTTTCATGATTCATTTGGCCCAATTCCAAGTGAACCCATGAATGAGGAAAGGAGCGGGTATCTGTATTTAATTAGTAGCTCGTATACAGATTAACGCAATCAACCCGAATAAATCCAGCAAGTGACCCCACCGGAATTCAGGAGGCACCCGGTGGACTTTTTTGGTAATTTGCGCCAAAGGCAAGCACCCTAACGCTAGGCCATGCTCTCCAAATACTCTGTATTGTGAAAGGTCCCCAATTTATTTTAGGATTCACACCTACTTAGAACTACATTTGAAAGTGAACTTACAGGACGTATAGCTTTTAAACCGACGGAAACAAGTCTGTTGACTCTCAGTGAGACTAGGGCTGAGAAAAACGCCACAAGAAGAGCTCTACACTGAGGGTGCCTGATTGTAATTTACACGATATTTATAAAATCTTCTCTACCTGAATTAACAATTTCAAATTTACATACAGTAGAAGAGACAGGTTATTGACTTCTTTAAATTCTTTCTCCAGGAACGGCGTCATTTCAATCAATGAAACTGACCAGGTGGTAATTCATATCAGATGATTGGTGATTATGATATATGTAATTTTAACATCATTTAGTAGGGAGGAACAGGGAAAGAGATGGCGGGAGGAAGGAGAGAGAGGGAGATGACAGAAAGTCAGCGAAAGAGAGAGAGGAGGGACAAAGGAAGAGAGGGGAAAGAAGATGTTCCAGGACAGCGAAAAAGAGAGAGGGAAAGGGGGGGACAGGGAGGAGAGAGATAGGGAGATACAAAAGCTGAGAATTATAGCTTAAAAATAAACCTAACATTATTTAACGTGCATAAGGGGTTTTTACAACTTCCCATATACAATCACTTTCCCAAAGATTTTTTGAGACCGACATTTCCACCCACATGGTAGAAAAGACTTACAAAAAAATTTTGTAACTAATTAAAAATAATTTGTTCATAGCTTTTTTTATGTAGTTTTTTAAGCCAGTGGCAAGCCATTATTGATTATGTACATAATTTTAATTTTTGCCGTCAAATTAGCAAAAAATACACTAATTTCTGTATTTCTACGGCGGGTGATTCACCTACAATTATGCGGATGCTTATAATTACCATATTAAACACAACGTTTATAAATATCTCATTATGCTATTTATATGTGTTAGTTCTTGTTGTTAAATTTACCATAGGTTTCTACCGTGAACCGTTATTGATTGAAGATAAATATTATGGCACCCATGGCCAAAAGCGGACAAGATAGCGCAATCAGGTAGCGCTCGGACTCCAGTGTATGCTATCCATGCCGTATAGACGTGCGTTCGAGCCCTGTGAGATCAGCTATCTGTCATTTCCCTGGGATAAGAAATTAAACCGCTTGGTTGTCTCGATTGTACCAATGCGATATTGGGGCGTGGGTCCCGGCTGCGATGGTTATCTCATGTAGTTTGAGGAGAAGGGAAAGCGCTGATCCGATCTTGCTGCATCCCTTGGAATGATGCTAAATGGTTATGGTTGCTGGGCCAGTGATCAGCGGCCATTGTGAAAGCGCTTGAGGCCAATAGCATATAAAGGCGATATATAAATCTATGCTATTATGATGATAATATACTTTCTTTTTTAGGGGGGTTTAATTTTGTACTTTAGCCACTGGTGTATGAAAATCAGGAATCACAGTGACTCTAATAAGCTTTAATTTTCAGTTGTCATGGGCATTACCGGTAGTCAATCAAGGGAGGCGTCCCACTCCACGGGAGAAAAATAAAAAAATGGGGTCACTAGGAGCCTGCAGCGACTGCTGTTATGAAATAAATAATAGCCGATTCGACTCTGACTACATAGGACGTAGATCATTACTAAGAAAGATATTGTAACTATCCCAGGAATATTTTCAGGGACGAGTTCACGTGTAAGGTGATCCTATAATACCGCAGTCATCGTGGAGACACGCTGTGATAGACTCAAGAGCTTATAACAAAATTCAACAAGATATAACCTCACATGGTGTGCGCGGTAGTACAGCTGTGTCATGTTGGAAAATCTATGGATACTACATATGAAAGTTTTGTCAAAGGGGATGCGTGATCCACAACCTCGTCCTCTCGACTTACCTGAAAACTGTTGAGATTTATCTTCATTGAAACCATGAGCCTTAATAATCCATGGGTGCCATCTTACGTGCCAAATTACGTCGCATCTGTAAGCAATTCTGTATTGAAACAGAAATTTGACAGAATTACAGATACGTAGCTATGGGACCGTAGGAAACGAGCAATTGCTCATAAACACAAACCGCACGATCCGGGCTCAGCTCAAATTTGAGAAAATGTTTTCTCAAGGACATTTAGTGATCAATGAATAAAACAGAAGGTGATGAAATCACTAAATGCACTTTAATGATGGTATGAACGTTGGAGTGTCGCTATTGATTTTATTTAAAATTCAGTAGTGAAAGTAAGAATTGATCAATATAGGGTATGATGTCAATTTTCAAGGGTTTACTTCCTCAGACCTTTCTTATTAACGAGGACACCATTTAATGCAGGAACTGAATATTGATATATTTTGTTTAGTTATACCGCCTGAGGGGTAAGACAAACCGATCACACAGACCTACGTGGGCGGATACTCTGCAAAATAGGGGCCCATGCAATTTACCTTCCGATAAGGGGAGTTGGGTGGGCGGCAAAAATCAAATGAGGTTACAATGGTGTTTTAGTAGCTGGTTTGAATGAAAAATACAGTATTGTGCATTATAAACTTACCTAATAATACTGAAATTGCGAAAATCGGCCCTATGCTTTTATATTGAAATATGAGTAATGAAATTTGCCGTTGCAATCTAAGGGACTTCGACTAAATCAGCAGTATTGCGAAAATACCCTATTTTATTTGACTGTATTTGTAGAAACCTCTTTTGGTGTCGATATAGAGGTTTACTAAGGACGGATCCAGAATCTAGTCAGCTGTTGACTTACGCACTGTGATGGTGATATGTGCCCTCCGTTTGTCGAGAAATGGATGACATTGACGTCATTCAGCCCTTGAATGTCATCTGCATGTGAGGGATTGTCATAGCGACCATGGAAGGATGTGTTCATAAACTGTGCTAGAGTGAGTTTACTGAGAACATTATCGTAGAAAAATGCAGTAAAATAAAATATTAACTTCGTTAACGTTCATAAATTTGGCAATTATGGAAAAAATAAACAAAAAAGAAGTAGATCTAAATCATCCGACTAAAAAACGTTAGCCATAAATGGTAGACAATAGAATTTGCTTTATGATGTGTACTTTTCTTCAAAAATGCTGTTTTTTTTTCTTTTTTAACTTTTTGAGGGGGAATTTACTAATAACACCCATTTCTTTGTTGCTCGCGTATTGCTAAATATAGTACTGAAAAGAAGAAGTTTAATTGGGCTTCAGTTTTGACATCAGTAACCATCCTCCAAGCAGGCTTGTAAAGTGTTATATAACAGTTTTTCATTCTCCCGTGTATAGTGATTTTTACTACAAGGAGTTGGTAATTGGAGGTTGGGGTGGACCCGGGAATAGGGTGGCGACGAGGTAAGAGTTAAAGGTATTGACTTTGGTTGGAGTTTAGGGTGGAATTTGGGATAGGAGAACTTGATGGGGATGTTTGAATAGGGGTGTTGGTGAGGGTGTTTCGACAGGTATGCCCTGGGGATGTCGGAGCATTGTAGAGTTTTGCCGGATGTTTGAGAGTTGTTGTTAACTGCAACCTTGCAAACATTTCACAGATAATAAGGACCCAGTGCATAAAGGTCCATTTACGGTCAATAAAGTGATAATTTTGTATTGTTTAATAAACAGTACCCTCAAGTGATTCTTAAAGATTGTCCCGTACCATTCAACACAACACCACAAAGGCGTAATGATAGTATCGTGTAAATAACCAGTACGTTTTACACATTTCTCGCTGCCCCTCGTGTTTATTCTTCCCCAAAGTTGGATGACATTTAATAAGTGCAGCATTTATATAGCGCTTTTCCACATATCAAAGCGCTTTTTACCATTACCGCTACCTTTTGGAATACGGGTCATCTGCCATACATACCCAGGGCATACTCACCTTTGGGGCGGCGTCGGCGCTTAATGGACAATAATCCCCTAGCAGCTCCGATTTAGAGCACCTGGGTGAGAGAGGCAATTCGTAGATAAAGTGTCTTGCCCCAGGACACAACGCGTTTGGCAACAGTGGGACTCGAACCCCGACTTTCGGTATCACGAGCCGAAATGTTCTTCCACTGGACCAATGCGCTCTCCTACATTAAACCAGTTTATTGTTTAGCAGCTTAGATATATCATTATGAGTTAGAAGTTGTCCATTCCCGTGTCACAATATCTTTTTTATCCAATTATTTATCAATATCTTTATAAAAATTAATAATCCTTCCTTTAAACAAACAACTGCTACACCATACAACGGATTACAAAGTGGTCCTCTCATTAAACCTACGGTCTTGATATCACTTCACAGTACAAACATTGTTAAAAAAACTAAAAGGACAAATCACAAACAAACAACGCCAAAAAAATAGCCAACAACAAAATAAAAGGCGAATACTAAAACGCCACTGGCCTAACCAATTTCTTTCTTATTTTTTTTTAAAATTCAGGTTCGTTTTTCTACAATCTAAAGAAGTAATTTTTCACTGAAGGTGATGAACTCAATCCATATGGGTTTCCCTGTCCGAATTAGAGCCGCCTATTTGAAGTATTCCTGACAAAAGTGAGGGTGGGTCACTTGCAGATATTGGGGATGTGATTATACTTACAATCTGTCTTTTACAAGGACACTGTAAACGTTCATCAACTACGAATTTCTTCTAGAGAGGAGGATCTCATCGAGACATAATGCCATTGTTTGATTGATGAATCTTTTCAAAGAAAGACTACCCTAAGATGAATACTAACCGACACACAGAACCGAAGCCGACTAGTTATAATGATAATAAGAAAACCAGTCCTGATCCATATTTTGTTTTAAAATTTGTACGTATTAAAAAAAAACACTGTGTGCAACGTTGTTTACAAAACCACAGAAGTTCAACGATACAGAGAACTCAAGCTCACGCCCAAATTGAAATGCATTGTTTACATTTGAAGATATTCACTAATCATCTGGTGGCGTTAAACTTTGCCTATATTCTTGGTGTATACTACCAATGTTCGTTTACGGTAAATTTATAAAAAAAATGTATTTTTCTATTCCATATGAAAAAGGAGAAACATTTCAATTATTATCGTCGATCAGCCTCATCCATCCAAGACTCGGAGGGTAATTATTGTTGTATAGCAACCCATTTGACTACATCAGTGATAATATTACCATGGAGGAATTGGTAAATTAATTTTTAATAATTTTCGACCAAATTATTACGGATTAAGATAAGGTATATTTTCATCCCAAGTTTTAAATACCTCGTCAGGTTCGTTAATTTAGGATTCAACAGTCTATTCAACAACAACACAGTGCAACAATACTTTATTTTTCATTATTTTCACACAGCGTTCTGGAACATGTTCGAGGGTGTTTTGGAAGGA
>JAMKCH010024873.1:0-55462 GCA_023653785.1 Ophioderma brevispina | reverse complement strand
CAAAGCTGCTGACGTTAAAACCAAGAATTACTATTTGGGTTCACTTCCGCAACTGTAACTGTGAACACGTGTGCAAGCAATTCCAAGCCCGTAATTCTTCTATGAGAGTTAATTTAAAAAGAGGAGGATGTACTAAAGCAAGTCAATTAATAGCACAGAGGGTTTTCTATGAAAAATCGCTCAATTCTAGTTGAACTTTTTGACTCAACCCTGTTATGGTTGTAAATTATATAATGAACATCCATGCAAAACGGCATTGTGCATTGTGGTGTTGGGGGAGGGTTCATTATATGGAGAATTTCATTACCTATTGAAAAACGGTGCGATTTTTTTGAAAACCGGTTAAACGGTAAAACTTTGAGCATAATGCAGGAACGCTTCAAATTCAATTCTCATGAACATCTAGAGAGGGCGTCCTTATTTCCTTATCCGGCGAAGTCTTTTGTTCATGGTTTAACACACAACATTACCGTCCTGTTTGTTGTAAGTAATAAATATTGAGCTTCTCTATAGTGTGCTGCTCAATAAACTTCACTCGTTATGATTAGTCATTTATCGAAAAGGAAAAAAGACGAACAAAGGTCCTGAAAGAAAAGTTGTTTGGCAAGCTTTGACCCTGACAAATTTGGCAGAGCCAAAATGCGCTAACTTATTGTAACTCCATTTTTTTATTCAATTTACCGCTTTTAGAGAAGAAAATAAAATTATTTGGTATTCAGCGACCGATAATATACAATACATGTAAACTGTATTATTTTTAAACTGGTCCACAGTAGTATTGTTGTTTAATTATTTTTTTTTATTCTGTGTAAATTTATTATTGTTTTGGAGTTTTGTTTTTTTGTTAATAAATTCTAATTAATTTTCAAGCAAAGGGGCAAGTTTTATTAGGCGAAACAAGGGCGGTTCAATAAATTTTAGTAATTTTTAGTAAATTCACGCCTCGGTTTCTTATTCTCTCTCCCCTTGATTGCGGGACAAAAAAACAGCGTGATAGGCATGCCCCACCGGTTATAGGCGGGCTATAATGAACATACTGAATCAACCAACCCCGCATATTTAGAAATGGTTTACACGGGGAAAAAAAACGTTGTTACAACTTTAACAGTTGTTTAACAGTTGTTTAAAGGGTGAACTGAGCAACTGTTGTTCACGTTCACCGTTAAACAACTTGTTTGAACTTTTAAACTTTTGACAACGTTAAATTTTAAAAAACACATTTTTACATGTAGAAGTCTTATTTCTTATGATTTTTCGCCCCCACAAAGCAAATGTTTCTATAGGGTTAGAGGGATACAAACCTCTAATTCAAATAGTCACGTTGTATTGACAATCGTCACCAAAACTTGTGTGCAGGAGAGATCGTCCATAGTCGTGACATATTGGTAACATTGTACGCGTCAATCAGTTCCCTTTACTTCATTTCTAATTAGCTAATTAAGTGAGGTAATATGTCACTGTTGACATCATTTGACAATATGATATACCACATATGTAAGCCAAACACGTAGCGTGTTTATTTAGTGTGGAATGAAGTAAAACTCTATTAGTGGATCTTAGCTGTAAATAGGCCTTGGAAGGCCGTTCTGATCTATCCGCTAGGATAAGCGAAGGACACCTTTCGGAACCGGACACATGTGGATGATGTATATCGCTCCTATACCAACCCTGGCTTGAGAGCTTAGTTGGCAAGATCGCCCTGCTAGTAATACGAAGGTCGACGGGTAGAATCCGGCCAAGCGCACATGTTCTTTTTTTTACAACACTATAAACGTGCGCTGGCCATCTCCAGGGAAAGAACAGCCTATAATACTCATGCGATGTCCTACAAACAGCCTTTTTAATACCAGTTACTCCGTGCTTGGCCAAAGTACACTCAGGCATGACATTAGTATGCACGTAGATTTCCGATTGAGTTTCGGGGACGGACCCCTGGAGAACTAAGTAGTTAAAATTAATTAATGACGCATGGGCTGAAAAAATCAAAGTAGCCCAATGGACGGTCCCTTGAAAGTAAGGTCGTGAGGGCGAAGAAAATACTATTACGCCGGGGTGTAATTGCCAACGAAGTGAATGAAGTGTTCCCGTTGAACAACATGTCATCAATTCGGCGAACTGTTAGCAAGATTGAAGGCTCATATGCACGATCACCTAACATTTTACAGTTAGACTTAACCAGTTCGAGAAGTTTTGTCGATATAGACCAGATATACATTTGTTTATAGTGTGTTTTGCACGATTATGTACCAGTTATACTGCACTGTTGTAGTTGACCCAAAAACAGGTTGAGGGACAGGGTATTAAGTAAACATGACTAATGGATATATTCATTTCAAGCCCGTACGCAAGAGGGTTGCGGAGTTGCGGGGTCCGGTCGCCCCCCCTCCCCAAACAAAAATCCACAAAAAGGGGCAAAATATCCCTGTCTTGATTGATTTTTATGAAAAAAGGTCCATAATTTTGAGAAATGTTGACAAGAAACGTCCACTTGTGGGTGGAAATGTCAAAAAAGGACCATTTTTCGGGGGTTGTTTAGGTCTATTGACCACAAAGGTCCACTTTTTCAAAAGTCCCGTATCTCTCCCCCTCCCCCCCCCCCCAGAGTAACCGGAGGGCAGCATAACTATTAACAATGTCTACAGCGCGTTATTAAAGAAACTATAAGTGATTCACCCGAAAGATGTTCCCAAATATTTGAAAATTTGCAGGAATAGAGTAAAAGTGAAGGGATAAGATTTATTGCAACTCTGAAATATTTAAGAAAGGAAGAAAACCGCACTGCTCAAAGATTGGAATCTCCATCAATTACGTGTTGCAGTAAGAGTAGTAGGGTCAGTACGGAGAGCGATGACTGAAATATCCGTTTTTTGTCCTTATTAGGTTGCTTTCAGTCTTAGCACTTGCAGTTAATGTGTCGGATAACTATACTTGTTAGACTGCAAAAATCTGAATTTTGATGATTTTTTCGATTTGATGCACTTAGCAAATCACTGATAGTGCTTTAAGAAAGGTATATCATTGATTAAAGATAAATCTGTACTATATATTACTGTGTGATTGGGATTCAAAGATTTACCATGGACGATTCATTACAACGGAAAAAAGATTGCATCTGATTGATGGTTCGACTTTCATATCATTGACCTACGAGTCATAACTAATAGAATTTCTCCGAAAAACAGAGACATTGAATTTCTTCTAGGAGAAATTGGAATTCCTCGTAGGAGAAATACTTCTACCTAGGGAAAATTTCACAAATGGCAGCGCTCCTTATAGATTAATTTATATAAATATTAAAACTGAATTGGGTAAATAATCACTTTTGAATATAGATAAGCGCATTTTTTTGAAACCGGTGCAAAAGTGTTTCTTTACCCATGATGCACCGGAATAATAGTATCATTCTCCCAAATGGATATCCACAACCCGCTCCTTATCTCTTATTATGAATTGCTATTACCTCGCGGCCATTATTGAATGGTTTACTGCCCCCCATATTCTGCAAAATGGGTGGCCAATGCATTTTCTCATATATCACCTTTTCAGTAATAGAATGAAATAAGGTTTGCAGTATTATTATGGGCTCATAATGTATCCCCTCGGTCTGAAAAAATAAAAGAATGGACTCGGCTGCGCCTCGTCCATTATTTATTTTTTCTGACCTCGGACACCTTATTCGCCCATAAGGATACTGCACAACCCTTTATTTCTTAATAAAACAGGTATAAAATGATTTTAATTCATTGTATTTAAAAAATACAATGAATTTAACTGAAAGAACACACTTTTAAGTTTAAGCGCAAAAGGCATTGATGTTTTATTGAATGTATTTCTTTTCTTTCTCCCATTTCAGCTGAAATAAAAATATATATATATTATATAATATTAAATTGCATGACCTGCCGGAACGGTAGTTTGTTACTCGGAGTTTTCACGCTTGTGCGATCATCAGACACTGGCTTCTATTCGTGGATGCGAGGAAATATATGCGGTGGTTGCGGACGCTCGTAGAGAGAGAAGTTGGTGGTCGTAGAGGGCGGCATTAGATGGAAGGTGGCAAATTGCGGACAGCGGAGAGGTATGGTAGTCGTATTATCCTAGGTGATGCTGGAGTGGTTTTCTAAGTAGAATTTGTTCTAGTGGCGGCAATTGGATATCAGTTCTGGTCGATTGTTGAGTAGTCTGGCGTTTGTCGGCATTGATAATGGCCAGCTTCTCGGTGAGCAGATGTCCGCATTTCTTGGTTCCGCTGGATTACGGTCGGGCGCTGGATTTGATTGACCGTGATTGTCGTAGGGGTTGGTTTGTTCTTCGTGAGCTGCCACACACGTACTTGGGGAGTTCTGTGCTGTTCTGGTGCTATTCATTTCTGAAGATGTCTTGTTGTTGTTAAAACTTTGAAAGGTTTCGTCAGTCCGATGTAAAGTTTTGTTATGTCCCTGTTTCGCTACTACTTTGACTTCGGCGCTGTAGATGATGTTGTTTTCAAAACGTTTTCCTTGCAGTGGGCACAGGGCCTTGTTGCGGCAGTTGCATCATGTTATGTGTAGGATTGATTATCCCCCTTAGCGGCGATCTTCTTGTTGTTGGGGTTTTGATGATGCTGGCGACGTTGGGCATGTAGCTGTAGCTGATCTTGATGGTGTTCCGGTTGAATATCTTGTGGAGTTTGGATCCGGCTGGAAAGTGTTGTCGATACTTGATGGACTCTCGCCGATTTGGTGGAGACGTTTCTTTTGCTGACAGGCGGGTTAAACCAGAATGATGTTACGTTACGTTTGCGGGTCGTCCTGTTGCACGGTTCATTGTATGTGAGTTCCTCGTTGCATCCGCTGATTTTCAGAGCTTCGTTGTAGAATGCTGATGCGTTTTAAGGATCTCTGTTTTATGAAATATCTGATATACGTCTGCTTATGGGCTGGTGGGTTCTTGATGATGTTTGGGGGTGGGTGGGAGCGTGTGGATGAGACTGTTCGGATCGTTGGGTTTTTGCGGTATGGGTAGTATTGCCGTTGTCCAAGTGAAGTGATGCGAGTGAAGGTGGTGACTTTCAGGTTGCAATTTGAACTACATTATTTGTGTTATATCTCCATAACCATATTGTAAGTAAGTACAAACTATACCTTTTTTTAATCCTTGTAACAAGACAACACTTTTGTACCTTTTTACACATCCAAGTATTTTCACTGTTTTTTTGTGGGACCCGTATTATTCATTTTTCCACTCCTGGATTTCCGCCCACACGGTTCACGAGGGCACCCCCGCTAAATTTATATACATTTAACGTCATAGAGACAAATCCACTAATAAATGATGCTCTGCTCTCGTCGGTCACGGAAATGGATCCATGACCCAACTTCCCATTCCGAAACCCTAACACTAATCCTACCTCTAACCTTAACTCTATTAATTATTCCGAACGTGGTCCCTATTTCACTTTCGATAGCGGAATCTTTTCCACTTGGAATAGCGCTCTTTTTCATTTTTCACTTTAGGAAGAGCTGACCTACTTTTAAAATTCGGAGTATAGCGGATTTTGGTGTATTCGGAATCTTGGACCTTCGTGGATATTCGGACTAAAGACTTTCGCAATATTCCGTACATCTCGGGTCTTCTGATGTCCATTCAATGCAATTTTGTGAATTAGGAACCTCGGATGACGGCTTTGTAATGGCCGTTCCAATAGTCAACCATTTCCTTCGCATCGCGAGTCTTGCCCACTTTAGAATAGGCGTCATGCTTTTTCACTTTCAGGATAGCTGACCATCTTTAAAATTCGTAGTAGCTGGTTTTTTGGTGATATTCGGATAGGGGACCTCGCCTGATATCGGAATAAGAACTTTCGGCAATATTCGAAATAGCGGGCCAACTCAATGCAATGTTTTTGCATTATGACCTTCGGGATGGCGGGGATTTTTACTGGCGTTCCAATATGTCACGGTCTTTCCTTTCGAAAGGCCTCTGGGTAAGGAGGAGATTGTACGAATAAAACGGACTTTCTGAATAGAAGACTTCGGAATAGAGGACCTTCTAAAAGGAACCCACATAACGCCATTTTTTTCCATCACCCCATTTTACCGGTTCATGGAAATACACGAAGAAAAGAGGTAAAAGGGGCCATATCAATATTGGATTTAAGGCCACCACGCTACTCCTAACCAGCCTTTACCCGTAGATCTACCTTCGACATTGACAAGTGAAGGTAAATACTTGACTACGACTTCCCAGTGCTGCAGAAAAATCATGTGTTTTTTTGTACTCAACCTATGCAAAATTTATTTTGATGAAAAATATATATTTTTGCACGTATATTTTGGGGTCCTTGAAAAAACGTATTTTTTACCAAAAACCAACCTGCGGTTTTCATAAATGCATGAATAACAAAATGCGTAATATGAGGCATCTTAACTGGCATATAGTTTCTTAGATAAAGGATTTACTTCGTAAAAAATGATAGGCCGTCACCCGCGGATTATTTGGTTACTGACTTACTGCTTGTTTACAAATTCGCTGGTCATCAAAACTTATTGCTATAAAGCCTGCTAGCACCCACTATCTACTGAAATGTGTGCCGGGCCTGTGGAGTGTAACCTTAGAACAACTACATTTAATAATATCAAAACCCTCATTTGCAGGCTTAGCGTCCGCTTCCTTTTCAATAGATACCCAACAAGACTGCGAGAGTTTGAAGTTTTAAGTTTAACTTTCCCACACTCATAGATTTTACCACCACAACATAATGACAACCGAGGTAAAATAACATGCTTTGCAGTTTGATGGGTGTTAAAATAATATATTTGTAGGTAATGGCAAGAGAAGCAAAATAAATCCTTATAGAATAAATGTTCGGGTTTTCAAGCGTGCACTTATTGTTGTCTAAAGGCAAATTTTATTTTATCTGAAAAATCAGATTATGCATTTTCAGAGCAATAAATCACATTCTAATCGGCAGGAACACTGCCTTCAAGGGGTGCACAAATGACTTTGTAGGTGTGTTACAAGACCTACAAGAATTCCAAGATTAACCCGCGATTGATAGTACCTTCTGTAAATTGGCATGTGGTCAACTAAATTAAATGTCCAGGACACTGCAGAACACCCGTTAAGGCGTAGATTCTCTGCCTTGATGTCGTCGCTGCGACTGGTTCAGGATGTGAAATTTTTGTTTGCACTCCTTATCCTCTTACACTGCTATGGTTGATAAATCTAAGCTAATCTGTGGTAAATAATTGTATATCTGTGCATTATTAATCTTGATTTTTACTTGTGAAATATAAACCTCACTTTGGGCATCGTCATCTCGCGTTTTTAAGACTTATTCAAGGCGCCAATAGCATTTTAATATAACTTCCAATCATAATGTGCTCGAAGTGTAAATGTATCTTATCCGGTTGATTTAACTTCTCGCCTAAACACTTCATGTCCTCAATTAATTTTTTTACAAGTTTGTACATATGTAATTGTTTGGCTATTCTTTCAATTTATGGTAATGATGTTTCGCAGCTGGGTTATGCACGCTAACATGTCCCTGAGTGACGCGATGTCCCTCTCATCTTTTGGCGACCAACAAAAGGCAAGACGCTGAGAAATGGCGTTTAAACAATTTTTTTGCACCATATTTCTAAATTTTCCCCATTTATAAACATGTCATTCCAGATATATACATATATATGCAACCTCGAAATATAATGTGGCAATCTTTAAACTTAGCCATCCAAAATACAGCTTACACGTATTCTAAAACCGTCGCGCGCATGCGCCAACGCAAGTTTCCCGAGAAATCGTGATTGTATTCTTTTGGAATACATCCATGTGCCAATGTACTTTTTTTGAGCGTATTTACATCTTTCTGTAACTGACTTACAGTTTAGCAATGCACCGAATTAATTCTTTATAATTATTGATAACAGTTTAGACGGATAGTGTCACCATGTGACGTCAAAGTCATAGGTGGAATCTGTAATGTAAGCCTTTATATTTGTCAATCTTTTCCCTGATTAACAGTATGCAAAGCGATACGACAGTTGGCGAATCAGATTTTGCGAAAATACGACACAGATACGACAATATAAGAAACAAACACCTACGTGAAACTGGCAAACGCAGGCCCGTACGCGGGGGGGGGTTCAAAAAGGGGCAAAAGGATTTCCACATTTTTGCTGAATTTTTGTGATAAAAAGGTCCAAAATTATAGAGAAATTTTGTAAAGAAATTCACTTTTGATTTTTAAATTTCATAAAGTCGAAAAAGGGACCATTTTAAATTTAGGGGTGTTAGAACCTACCACATTTAGCAAAAAGAAAGTATCCCCTTTGTCGTAAAAAAGTGTGCTACTTTTTTTCGAAGTCTCCCCGGCCCCCTCAAAATAAATCCTCGTACGGGGGCCCGGGCAAACGAATAATAACATAACTACAGTAGTTTCGAAAACCCAAATTTTAAAAAAACCGATACGATCTTTACTGAAAGGCTTTGAGTATGATAAGCTGGTAGTTTTTTTCACGTAAAGCGTCCGACCGTGCACATAGTGTTATTGTTTAGAGGCCTCGATCATATTCGGTTTTAGCTTCGCTCGTACGCGTACATAGGATCTGAAATACATAAAAATGACTGTCCGCAACAATTTCCTTTTCCCATTTTCTTTAGGCGACTAAATACGCCGCGCGTGCCTTTGATGCATAGGTCTATTGTTTCTTTTCCGTTTCTGTTGTCCATATCATGGTATGTCCGTTGGGAATGCTGACGTAAATTTTTTTTGCCGGCGGGATTGTGGCTTCTGTGGCTGTGTTATCCAGTTATTTGGTTTGTATGTAATGTTGTAGACTATAAATCTCTGCCAATTCCTTTTCGCGCTCTTCCAAAACTACGTACGCCCGCATTCCGTTCCCTCCAGACAGAACCATGACAACGCACACGGGATTGAACTATTTAAGCCATTTAACGTGGATTTCAATGGAGGAATTATTTGAGTGGTGATGCCCCTTCTAACAGTCGTCCAGCGTTTTCTTGTAAAAGAAAATCATAACTATTGTTCACATTTTTCAATCGTCGAGTTAGCTTTCACTATATCAACAACATCTTACAAATAAATAAAACGACTCCAAACAGATTAATTAACGAGCAATATTACAAAGTTTATTGACCCAAATTCTGTATAATGAATTACTCATAGAAAGGCACTGAGTACACGGTACTAAACACTACTATTGTCAGCGTTACCAATTTCGACGCACCAACCCGTGGACCGAACACAAAACCAAAGACGTTTTTTACAGTCGAGGTGAAACCCCGGCATGAGCGAATTTTGTGATATTGTAGGCTATGCATCACTGGGTACTATACTTGATCGCCTAAACATCCCGGAAAGGGAACAATATTTTCAACAAACAAAATATTGTATCCCCCCAGGACTTTTACCAAACTCCAGGTACATACAAGTTTGGTTGTAAACCACTCGAAACCTATGTAAATGATAAATAAATACCACTCAATGATTAACTATATTTAGTTTTCATAACATACAAACACAGTACCCAAATATTCCGTAAAAGGTAAAACCAACATGAGGGATAAGATTTACGTTAATGCCTAGTTGAACATCTTCATCGGCAGTGTATCTCGGACATTTTGCTCGAGCACTACTTATCCAGGATTTCAAGAAAGAGCGGGAACCTAAACTAGATGCTAAGGGTATCAAAACGTCACAATATCTCTTCCATTCCAACTAACGGTATCAAATCATTTCTGAATGTGACTTACAGAAATTGGGGAAATTACCCAAAACATCAGGCAAACCATCCCTGGGAGATTCATTTTTATTCGCATGTAGTAGAACAAGTGTTTTATTTGGTGTTTTACAGGGGTATACACTTTTTATAAACCGGTGTGAAAGTAATCATAGTCCGGCAGGTATCATAGTCCGGGCTCCCTAGACGACCGACGGAATAAGCGGTGAAACTAATATTGGCAGTGAAGATCAACGAATCGATTGCCCTCTTGTTCACCATTGTTTCTCGGACTGTGAGCCCGTGGATGACCACATATCTCCTGCCACAACACCCAGGCCCCGGTGTTGGCGGGTATAATTTTCACACCAAAACCTGTGCCAACCCACGCAAACAAATTAAACAACTCGAGTGGACAGCCGCTAAAGACGACCGATGGTAGATCATGACAATAATTTACTAACTGCAGAGTGGCCTATGTGAGCTCATACCCATGCTTGATAACCTAAACAAATTAGATTATTGGGCATATATCTTGTGAACAACGTTTATATTTGAAGATAAACGCCTCGACTAATATGTGGAACAAATGGAAAGTAAGCAAGCCAGTCAAATCCCACCATGATAAGTATGTGTAAAAGGGCGACACGCGGCTTTTACCCTCGTAGCGGTGAGATGAAAGCGATAGTCTTGGTATTAAAAACAGGATGCTTCACCGACATCTGTTCATTCCCACATGTTGTTGATTTTTTCTGTAAATAAGAAAGGCAAGTGTTTTGAGGCATGTTAAAGCATTTTATTTAGAACTATTTAGTAATTTTGTTTAGAACACTTAATAATACCCTAGACCCCCCCATTCGTTTTAAGCATTATTTTGGTTTCACAAAGTTAATGAATCTGAATTCCTTTTCACCACGTGCACCACACAACACAACGGGTCTGGCGAAAAAAGATCACAAAGGCAAGAGGGTACCGTGTAATACCAGCCATTTTAAACATCCTCTTCAATCTTTTTATGGTGTACACGTCCTAATTATTATCAGTTTTTAAAAATCCAGAGGGTATTCGAGCTACTGACCCCGTTTCCACAATCATCAAGCAACTTAAAGGGACATATGGCAGACAAAAAAATGGTCATAATGAAAAAGGACCCTTACTGAAATCAACTTCCCACGAGTTGAAAACAATTTGGATGTTTAACAGTTCTGTAAAAACAGTAAAAACAGTAAGAGTTAAGGGGGAGATGGTAGTTTGTGGCAATTTTTGGACAAGGATCGACATTACTGCAGCATTTACCAAACTTTTAAAAGCATGTTGTCATCAGCTCACATACCAGTGGCATCGTATATGTGCTAATCTCGGCTAATCTTTCACTTGTCAGATCTATCTTACTACAAGCCTAATTCAATGCCTGAATCTCGGTCTGATTGCTTTTGATTGTGTCGCGGGGGAAACATGCTAATACGCGTGGTAAATCTGTCAGGGATGTGAACACTTTTTCTTTTTCTGTTCAGAAATTGCCACAGAACGGAAGCCCCCCCCCCAACTGTTCCTGTTTTTTTACTGTTTTTGAACAGAATGTAAACTCCAACTGTTTCAAACTCGTGGAAGTATTTCAGTAGGGTCCTTTTCATTATGTCAATTTTTTCATCCATTTATGTCCCTTTAAAATGCCTCTTCTTCTTTTTTCTACTCAGATAACTTGTAATTGAATTCATAAGTGCTACAACTATTCTTTAAGGCTACACCCACCTACCTACCGGGGTAATTAAACTCCTCTCCTCTCGTCTCTCGTCTCTGGTTTCAAATTTTTAAAGTTAGTTTTTAAAGTCAATCCCTTTTTGGGTCTGGTTTGTTTGTTTTTCATATTGCAATTAGACATACGAGAAAGCGAGATTGTTGGTGGACATATTTTTTTCTGATTGCGTAAGCAGGAAACAAATATTGAAATTAATCCCCTTTCAGCGATGTTTGGCGGTTTTGTTTAAAACTTTATTAGATACAAAACATTTTAACGTTTACTTTTTCTTTTTTTGGAAATGTGCAATGAAAACCCAATTGTTTGAACTTCAATTACTCTTTTCATTTTTGACTTAGTGGTTCTATACCATATATATACCATTGACCCAATGCTATTGAATTGTGTTGACCGTGACATGTAAAGAAGCCCAGAATTAGTAGCAAATATATTCCTTATTTTATCCTCTACAACGCTGAAAAATTATCTCACTTCCCTTTTTTAAATCAAATCAAGTATCTTCAATATTGATCTCTACTACAACCGAAATTTACATTTATTTCATTTGGACCAATTTAGGACCATCATGTTTTCAAGCAATATATCCCTTACGTCGCCTGCTACAGGAAAATGACTACGAACCCGACGATCACCGCAAAAAAGGAGGTAGGGTTATTTTTCTTGTTGATCTAGGGGCACTCTCCCCTAAAAACAAGACTGGGCCGGCCCCGTGATTTTTACAAAGTGGCAAAAACTTCTTGTAAGGCACGTGAGGCGATATATGGATAATATAGATTAATCTAGAAGAATATGGCGCAGGTAAATTTTAAAACAGTATTCCAAATAAGACGAATTGTACTACCCGGGTCGATAATATTCAGACATCCTCCAGCCCCACAATATAAGTTCATAAGGACATCAATATTTGTGTTACTAACACATATCCCAACATCTTGGCCAATCGGTAAATGACACACATTCGTACTATGTTCCAGCGAAACAGGGATTTTGACATGTTCCACGACACCACTTTCAGGCACGCCAATGTGCAAATCATGATAGTATGTTATGTTTACATGTCATATCCAATGCGTGTATTATATGACAAAAACTTGAACTTTCGTGTGTTCGACGATCGATCCATTGATGCGCGATTTCTACTCCAAGTACAAACACACGCCTTGCGCATGGCATCTTAACCTCCCCCGGTGAATTCAAGTCATAGCACGCCAGGTGCAGTGTCAACCAATAACATGTTTGTGCGTACGCTTAGTAGTAGAAATCGAACATTCATAGATATTTCCTGGTTACTGACAGATTAGTATCAAGCTCCATTTCCTAGTAATGTATTACAAATTAAAACCAATCTGTTTCACTTTCAAATTCAAGACATCCGCCCAATCAAATATTGTAATCCCTTTGGATATAATGAACCAAAACTAAAAGAACGCTAATTTCTTAACATTGGGGGCAGCACACATTTGAATCCTTTTGGACTGAACTTACATCACTATAAAGGTGAAAATCATCTCAGATATCCAAAAACTCTCTCTACTTGGTAATAACGTTTATGATGGTGATAATTTCGGTCAATGACATCCAAGAACTTCTGTTAATATTTTTTGACAAAAGACTACTGAACAGAGTAGTACATACGGCAGAGAAGGTGACATTTTTGCATTTTGCATGTTCGTGAATAATCTGAGTGATACTAGTTGACCTCCCTTCAAAATGTGCATTCGCTGATTCGTAGCACTTAGTGCACCATTGCGTACTGTTCAAGCCATTGGCTCGTGACCTGTTTCCGAATTATGTGATATTCCACATGTTTTGTGTTGTGATCATAGGACCAGTGGTTCCTACCAAGTTAGCGTGAGCCAGTTTACCATGCTAGGTCAAAACTAGCCCTCCACGATGTAGGTTACACATTGATAGATACACAATGTACTTCGGGTCATCGTACTGAATTGATATAGATGAACATTCGGGAGTTTTCCGTCTGACACACTTATGAATTGCGGCAAAGGTTCCGATGTCATACGTGTGTCAGAAAAAGTTGTTTAGCGAAACTTCCAACATTACTACGGTAACGAGTATCCTTTTGTAGAGTGCACTATTAAGTGAAACCCTTCTAACTTCTATAGGAAGCTTGCGCAAGAGTCATAGATTAACTTTGTCTAGAATTATCATCCAAAGCCACCATTCATATGCAGATAATACAAAAGATCAAACCGGCAGAAATACAGAAATGTTCGTGATCAGCTGTGCATGACTGTATTCTTATAGTAGAGACAAACTATAATCGCATTCAAACATGAAACTATCTTTCCATGAATAGATAGGATTCTGCGCATATGCGTAACAATGCATGGCGCAATTGACATTGCAAGTATATACACAGCTTCTTAAATTACATAAATTGGATAAAGAACATGTAGGTGTAGTTGTGTGCGTCGTAATAATGGTTTCAGTCGCTTATGTGCTGGGTACACGGGTCCGCCACTTTCCCGTAAACACAAGCCAGGGGTGTCCTTTCGTGGTTTATGAAAAGTGGCAAAAAATAGGCATTGTAGGTGATTTAAGGGAAAGTCGTGAGTCAAATTAATTTTAGGAAGTAAAAACGCTGAGATGTTATAAGAAATCTACGTACTTATTTAATGTTTACGCACTGATTGGCAGTGCGCGGTATCCAAGGGGACTATGACGTGTCCCCCACCCCCACCCCGCGCCCGAGATGTTTTTGGTCGGTACATAAGGATCCGTCGGTATCATTTATCAAAAAAAGCTGTAAGCTGTTTTGTTTTAGTGGGTGTCGTGGTGCATGATAGAGCTTCAACAGAATTGCCTTATAACTGCTTAATTGGTCAATACTCTACCCTATTAGGTATCTTTTGCGTTAGCCCACAAAAAAAATCAAATCACCCCACCCCCCTTCAGACAATTTGGAGGCACGGTAAAAAAATGTGGTAAACCGGCGAGCGTAGCGACCGTAGACAAAACATTTGTAGGTGTTCGGTACAATACTCGCGTCGGTACATTCACAATCTGTGCCCCCTCGTCAAACACAATCCTGGCAACTGCCACTGATGATTTGTAGTGCGTGGAATCATTGAAACATTGCGTTCATGATGAATATAATTAACATATGATACTGTAACTGATTGGCCTGCATCATTATTTCGTGACGTGCCATTTAATTAGTTTTCTTAAATCAGATGAAAGAGAGGATGACGAGTGCGTGTAGTCGTCGTGTCTGTGAACGCATCCATGCAGCATTGTCCGTATTAGATGAGCGTTGCTGGTAATTGACTAAATACATGTGATAAGGTATCTTCAATTAAAAGCTTCAATGAATATGAGGAAAGCAGACTATATACTTTACAAAAAGTGGTTGACGCTCACGGATCTCTATACACTGGTTGGCTAGCACAGCATATATTCAGATAATGAAGCAAACCCGCGAACATCTTGCTCATAACCAACACAATAGCGAATCCAGAGACCTTGGTTAAACAAGTTTAGTATCCCACTCGCCATGTGCCACGTTTAATAGCACAGTATTTTCCATAAGTACACCCTTTTCTGACATACTTTTCGACACCCTATGAATTCTGAAACCCTTACGGCACAAACCACATGGTTTATGTGGTTTATTCCGTTAAGGTTTCCGACATTCATAGGGTGTCAGAAACGTATGTCAGAAACGGGTGTCACCTTATGAAAACATCCGTTTTAGAGACATGCTCTTATACGGCCCGCAATTTTAAATACAATGACCTCACTGAATTGACATGAATTCTGTAGTGCGGGTTATGGTCGCTTATCCACATTTCAGTGCTTTGGCGAGACATTTCCACGTTGCTTGGCTTTTTTGGATAGACCACTGTGCCGTTCTGCCTCAATTACGAAGAAAGGTTTCCCACCATTGTATAGCGATGCCCTAGTGGGTGCGCTATGTCCATTGCGTTACCCCACGGCCAATGTCGATGGTCTGCACAAAACGAATATCGATCTTTATCATGAGGTTACGATTGACATGCAAGAAACGATGTCATCTTTTCAACACAATCAACAAGAGAAGCTTTATTTACTGTTATATTGCTGTGTCTACTGTAAAAACGCTTGTTTATCGTGCCGTTGAAAGGGATTCATCATGATTTCTGTGTCGGTGCAGTTCATCAGGACTTTAAAAAAAAAAACAACTCCTCAAATTACCCCCAACTTCAGCCTAGCCGGATTTCACACTTTTAGTACATGTCAAGCAAAACACAGAAGAGTCGTTCTTTGTCACGACGTCCGTGACCTAAAACATTAAGATTTGTACTTCAACATAATGCTGTTTTGGTCAACGTAACCATCGTATTCTTTTGATATTTTAACAAGACGCCTTAGAGTCCAATCCAACACATAGGGCGTTTACTCTTACCGTCTTTCCCTAGCTTAATAATATTGTCAGCGTCACACACGTGACCGGAACTTTATTTCCCCTCGACAAATTATTCAGCGTACACGAAAGTAAAACATCCTATATTTTTTTGTTTGGTTTGGCTCAAGGTTCTTATAATATCAAAAGTAATAACAGATTGGTTACACGTGTAACAGACGCAGTGGGTTGAGAGTAAAAATCCACATTTGTAGGTCACCAACATCTGCCCAGAAAACAAATACACTTGCACCTTCACACAATAGTAGATCAAGAAACTAAGATCTGGCGGCATTGTTATGTAATAGGTTAAACGTAAAACGGCTCATATATTGGATTCGATCAGTTTAGGCTGAAGTTGGATGGAATGGCGTGCCAACTCTCTGCAATCTGGTCTTTATTCTGGCAAATGGAGGGAAATTATCTTTTCAGTGTAATGGGCGATATCACCCAAAACGAAACCAATACTGATCGCATTTAAGATGTTCAAGCAGGGCAATAGCTGTTAATGAGGGAGATACGGAAAAGATCAAAACGATCCATATTTCCCACCTCTTTTCCAATTCTGCGGTCCTCTAAATCGAGTTTTTTTTCTTTTACCCCGTAATATTTTGGGAAAAGTTTCAAAAGCCCTTGATTTATAGACTGTGTTATAGACCTCCTGCGCAAATGTTTTTATAACCGGTCAAAAATTAATAATTCCTCCACCGCCCTGATAATTTTCCTGGAAAAGTAAACTCTTAACCTGTATACAACCCAGGTAAAAATGTAAATATACACTGCTGGTACCATTTAATGTTGCAAAAAAATCACACAAAAGTAAACTTCTCCCTGAAATGACGTGCAATTTATTAATTTTTTATGACGAATTAACTACTGACAACTTCCTGTATTGGGATTTACAATAGATAAATACCCGGGAAAATCCGACATGTCGTAGAACAACACAGGAATACCACAGACCCTTGATTTTGGTGAGCAATAGATAACATATCGTCATCTTCTTCCTTTGCTACCAAATGATACCAGCATGCCTACACTCTAAATAGAATGTTAATGATATGGCTAACATTATTTAACACTTCAACGTGTTAAAAAAACAAAACAACAACATTGACCTCTTTGACTATGTTAAAGGTCGCAAGGGGTCACTACCATATGAATTGACACAGTCTTAGGTCAATGATGCATGAGACCAATTTTGGTCAAATACAGTAAAGAATGTGAGTGCTAGAGTAAAAAGAACATAATGAAGTAATAGCTTTGATTAACACTAAACACGTTTACAATTGCAATATTACATGTTATCAGTGTTAAATTATTAACACTCATGATTGATTATTAACAGCTACAAACCTGTCAGAATGACGTTATAAAGAGTCAATTTCAGCAAAACTGTCACTGTCTATCTCATACTCTAAATTTAATAATGATGTCATTTCAGGGTGGGAAGATTACTTTTTGTGTGATTTTTTTTCAGCATTAAATGTGTAACAATTGCAGTGACATTTACATATTTGTAACAGGTTAAAGTGCCTAACTTTTCCAGAAAATGTACTTTATCGGGGGACTATTAATTTTTGACCTGTTAATGCATAATTTGTGCCCCAATTGTAGGTGACTCTTCCTTCGCAAGCTCATATAGTATTCGAGATGAGACGAAATATTGACGTAGCGATACTTACTAGTCAAGGTTTGACAACATACCTTAGATCGACGAGTTCCAAAAACATACAAAATGGACTAGCGCATCTCAAAACCCAAACATGCAAAGATATATATTTATATAAATAAATTTAATAAAATCAAGATTTTTGTAATTGGCATTATAATTATCCCATACACTTAAAAATTAAATGTGTAAGTAATGCACCTGCACAGCGTTTGTGTTTGGTAGGTGTACTAACTCATTTGTAAATTAAAAGTATTAGAGGTGTGAACTATTTCCGTCGGTTTAAACTTTGGCACCTATCTATAATCTATTATGTTCAAAATGAAGATAAGCAATGAAGTGTTGTAATCTGTTATGCAAAGGCATCAGACACCGAATACCTTCGTCACAATTCTCAAATGTGGGCAAACTCCAAGTACGGGTGACGCAGTACAAACTCCACAGAAAGCATTGAAAGGCCAATGCAAGGTGAGATTTGATCTAGATTAATGAAGCCGATTTCATTGGAAGGAGGCACGGTGTGATTGTTTTATTCAAGTCATTCATATATGATACAACCCCAATATGGTCGCTTGGTATTTAATATAGGCAGGTTATGGGTGATTTCTTCCGTTCAAAATGCGCACCAAACGTGTGGATAATGAAGTTATAATTCAGCAAAGAAGTCAGATTGCTTATACGGAGAACCTAAAGACGATACACTGTTTTAATTATGGTTTGATAATTGATTTCTAGGTCTGAATTGTGCCGAATCACAGATACGGCATTTCAGCGGTACTGATCAAGAATCTGACGTTTAAAAACTGGGAGAGTCACCGACTTGTTAAGGCATTTTGTTCGCTTTTTACAACAACGAAAGTGTGAATAAACTACACAGAATAAAAATTTACGCGATATATTTTAATTTCAAGTATGTAGAGGTCCTGATGTTATTCTTGAAATTTTTGAAATAAAAAGATGGAGACACCCATTTTTCCATGTAATGCCTAAAACAATAAATTTGACAACTTTAACAAATTTTGGGCGCCTCGGTGGGCTGCAAGAAATTTACGCGGCCACATTCTGGTTCTCGCAGCCAAGCAGTGAGCGAGGGCTAAAGGATACGCGCACTTTAATTTTATTGGACGCGGATGCTGATTATTTTTTAATTCTTCGGGCTGTGACCTTTGTTACTTTTAATATCAATGAGTCCGAATTTATTGATTGCATGTATGTTTCTTCCTAATGGACGAATGCCCGTGGCAAAGGAAAATGTTATTTCATTCATTTCAATTAAAGGTTATTAAAAATTTTTTAAAGAGGAATGGCAACAATGTACAATGTACAATATTAAAGCACAAATAATAAACATATAGTAAAATAGTAAACTTTAAAGTCAGTAGATCTTAAAGAGAATGAGGAGAAGTTGCCATGTAAAGAAGCGCCCCGATTTTTGTCGAACACCAAGTTTTGTACATATTTGGCAATGCTTACATATAGTTAGATCACACTGAAGTGAATAAGACGAATACGCCTCTGTATTTAATCACAATGAAGATTTGAGTAGTTGTATCGTGTACTACAGAAAGTCAAAGCATGGTTTTCATTGGAAGATTACCATAGCAGGCAGTTCAAAACATAGGTTTGCGGTTTTCTTTGCACCCGTTTGTGAAAATAAAACCTCAAAACGTTCTCGGTACGTGTCTACTAACCACTTCCAGTGAAATTTGAGAGAAATTCAATCCTATAAAAATCTCCTACTGTCACTTAAAAGCACAATCATTATAATAAACATTATTGCAATAAAAACGAAACACCACACTCACTATTAACAACCAACCACAGCCACCACACTCACATACTCACTTCCAACCCACTAAACACAATGGCAAGAGTATTAATAACATAAACAAGGAAAGGTGGAATTTCTGGGAACAAGCTGAAAATGGTCAGAATTGGTGCAGAAATGTGTCTAGCATAACATACTAAAAAGTCCCCAAAAAATCTCTTGTTGCATTTTCAGAAAAATAAGGGGGCAAAGTTTCGTACAGGGGTAAAAATTACGAAATATTCAATTGTCCATTAAATGTGTTCAACATTTGTTCATGTAACAAGGATTAAAAAAAGGTATCGTTTGCCCTATCTATGGCTTGAGTAATAAACTTATGGTAAAAAAGGCTCAAGGTCATCCGGGGGGTAAATTTTCAGAATGTCAGTGGATTTTCTTCTAAAAGAGGTGTCACATTACTTCATCAGTTGTATAGGACACAACAAATGAATCTATTTAAACAGTGATGGTCATACTTGCAAAAGTAACAGGGCACAAGTGTGATGGGGTTTACAGGCTCTATGGGGTACTGCTGTCTGCTCTATATGTCAATATTTGTAATCAGTAGGTGATTTGAATGCACATTTCTGTTTAATATGATCTACGAGCATTTGAATTTGGTTTCCAATGAAATGGTCATTTTGAAATATTACCCCCAGGATGACCTTGAATGATTTAGGTCTGTAGTACTTAAACTACAGGTGTGTAGATAGGGCAAAACTATACCTTTTATTGATCCTTGGACATGACAAAAATGTTGGAACACATTTACGGGACAATTTAATCTTTTGTATTTGACCCCTTGTACATAACTTTGACCCACCTTATTTACGAAAAAGCACAAAGAGGATTTTAGGGGACTTTAGTTCTTGGTTACTTATACCACCACATATTCTGCAACATCTCTGACATTTTCCAGCTTGTTCCCAGAAATTTCCACGTGAAAACTAAAATTCTTGGCCTACAAAATACATACTCAATTTCAAACACCATGCACTGATCACAACGCAATAAACAGAAACATTAAATTCACATCAAAACTTTTAAACATAGCGCAAATCTCAAATGTGAAACCATTTGAACAAACTTTAAACAACATTAAGCCCCATGTGTGGTCATTGTTTAATTGCTCCCCAGTCATGACCCAGCAGTGGGATTTGACATTTAAAAAAACGAATTTCGTTCTCAGTATGACAAGGAGGTATATATATTTATTATCTTTCCCTGGAGATGGCAAGCGCTCACGACCGTGTTGGAAAAAATTTAACCCCACTGCTCGCGCTGGGCCCGGCATTCGACATCAGGCAGAACTTCGTATTACATGCACGACGCTTAACCGCACTGAAGCTTCAAGCTAGGGTCAGGTTGTAAGAGCGATTAACCCCCCATCATCTATAGGTGTTAGGTTCGAAAGGCGTCCTTCGCTTCATAGCGGGACAGCATCAGAAGGTAGCCGGTTCGAATCCAGTTGCCAAGCGAACAGGGCGTTTTTTTCATCACTGTCGTGCGCTGGCCCATCTCTCCAGGGAAAGATTAATAAATATACCTATACAGTCAGTGTGACTTTGCTTTTAACGATCTTTATACCAATTGTTTGCAGTGCCAAATTTGTCTGAGTTTCCGCTAAGACTCTACCGTTCATGGGCTTCTCTAGGTAGCACCCAACTGTTGAAGTGCTCGGATAAGAAGGGAGTTGAAGAAACTCAGAACAAAGCAGCCCCACACAGCTGTTCACGTATCTGATCACTGTAAACGACTGCAAGATTGCCGCAGCTCAAGAGCTTCATGATAAGTAGAGAGGGCCGCGTGTATTCAACAATTGGGCGAACGAATCCAGAATAGATTGTTACAAGATATCAGTTGGCAGTTAAAAATTGAGGAGCCAAACTTCATATATTAATACCCAACGCCTAGAGTCGAGCTTTCCTTTTCCCTAAGGAACCTCACAGATATGCTTATCCTTTAGGTCTGACTGACCTCAGACACCAAATTTTCTGACTACCGAGACACCTATTGAAGTGGAGCTTATCAATTGTAAGAGACCCTGAACCTCACCCTTGGTTTTCAGAAAAGAAAATTTAATGGGCCACATTTTAGGAGGGTCAAATTTCATATGGTTCGTTCTCGGCCCAATCACTGAATTTGGCAAGATGGTCTCTGCATTGGGCTGAAGGATTATCAAGTGATCTTGTCTCAATCAAGGTAAGATCATTGACATATTTTAAGTGTGGTAAGGGCATTATCGTAGCCGCGTCAGTGGACCAACAGTCACATAATCCAACGGGACTCAATCTTGTTCCTTGTGGAACCCCCACCACACTCTGAGTTTTACCCAAGTGCTACGATGTCCATTCATTACCTGTAACACTGGTTCTCAAGGAATGTGCATCCAGCAAATTACTGTGGACGCACGCAAACAGTGATAAATTAGAGATTAGATCAATAAATCAAATGCTTGCTGAAATCAGTGTTAACAACAGAGCTAACATGACACCAGGATTTGTCAGAATTTTTATCTCAGCAAAGCATCACCATCAGTTTCGCAAGGTAGTGAATAGTTGAAACAACCCTTCCTATGTTACTTTATAAACCGTTAATAACCACTTAGCCATAAAAATCCATCGCACAAACTTTTGCAAAGTGATCTGTCAGTGAAACAGGGTCCCATTTTCCCAATTTGCGGGCTGTATTTTTGGAATGTGTGAACCAACCATTCAGACTTTCCACTGAGACGGTAGATCCCTTCTGTGTAAGGGAATCGATTTTAGTTGATATCTTATAAAGTGGCTTCCTCAACTCATACGAGAACTTCCTTATCAACAGGCATGAGATACCATCAGCGCCCCCCCCCCTGCCTTCCCCACCTTTACTTAAAGGCTGTACTCAGAGATTTCCCGAGGAGGGCGGCACCCTCGATTTGGCAAACAAATCGTGTTTTTGACATATACATAAGATGTCCATATTACTAATCAACTCTCTAAAGAGCTAAGCCCAATCGAGTTCATTCATATAGAATAATCACACTTTGTTATAAAATTCGGATCCGGAATTTTTTTTTGACACAGTAGCCTATGGCACGCCAGATACTATACTCATAAATGTTTACTGCATCCAACGAAAACAATCGGTTTTCATCTCAACTTTGGAATTTGTGCATTGTAGTTACCATCTTTAGTTCGATGTGAATATTTTGAATAACACAAAAAAATTATATTTGAAATCTCTGAGTTCGGACTTTAACTTTATTTAACATCTGAAAAACCTCAAACTTTCTATCAGTAGGCATGGGTATTTGTAAATCGGCAAAAATAGGCCGGAAGCTTAGTAGTATCAAGTGGTTTCGAACCTTGGATACTGAAGCAAAAATATCAGTACACTATTAGCAACACTCTAAACGTCATTTACATCAATACCCGGTGGAGGTTGAATAATGTTTCAGTGTTACCTAAGTTTGCCACGAGTTTAATCTGAATGTATATTCACCCGGATGTGCCCTTTTTGCCGTTGAATCGGATTTATACATGATCTTTCTTAGCTCTAAATATCTCCGCGATGAAGTATTGTTATGCAAGCGGTTCCATAGCTGGAACGTGCCTTAATGGTGGAAAATCATTTTTCTCTCACTGAGTAAGCTCTTAACATAGCTAGTAATCCAAGGTTTGTCAGAGAATTTGGCAATCTGTCTTCTTATAGGGAAGTGAAAATCAATGCCAGATTGTAATGTTTCGTAGAAAACAGAATTTTGCACAGATGCTTGTTGCTGTCTGTACACACCTACCCAATCACAATCAGTTATCCAAACGACCAAATTCCCGAATATTCGAGTTCCAGTGGCGCTTTAAGTAAATGACTTAGAGTTGCTGAAAGGTGCATGCACAGTGGTAGGATTAAAAATTGAGGATATTGATCTATTTTTATAAATCCACTATCTCTTGCCAAATTGTGACTACTGATCTGTGTATCACCGAAAAATAAATTCAAGGATGTAAACAAATGTCAATAGTACCAAAATCTTATTATCCTTTTCCCTGGTTAGAATAGGGGGTAAAAGATCCTACGGAACTCCGCAGGATCCCTTCCTGACACGGGACTGAATTTAAACTAAGAGATAAATTTCTGAGGGAATGTTAGGGACAAACTGATTTATCAGGATGTGAACTACGAAAAGTTTTTACCATGAGCCCGGAGGTAAGCGGGATATAAAGTAACAAGGGCAAAAGTCGCAGTGTGTGACACCCCACCTTATCTGATGTCTTTCAATACCCACAACTGATTGCATCTCCAGGAACAGCTGCTGTAATCTACAATCTAACGAGGATAAGGCAGCATGTGTGCTGCAGTGGATAAATCGAAAGCTTCGACAGTGTTTCTTGATCTTATACGTATGCCATCCTTCATCAACATAAATATATCCAAGGAATATCAATAATCAGACTCCACAAAGACAGCAACAAGATCAAAATATAAGTAGGTCAAGGATAGTCGAAGGGCACCATTACAAAGTTACTTAATAGGGCCCCCATGTCCCGACTCGAAGAATACGCCCTCCCCTCATTCAACCAGGATTTTAACCGGAACTTGTGGTATCTAAGCTATTCTTGTTTCATTTATGTGTGTAAATCTAGGGCAAAAACGAATGTTTGGTTTGATGTTAATTGAGTGAAAATGTGACCCTTTTGGTCGAACCATATAGCTTATATAAAACAGGTTAAAGTATCAGCTCGAAATTTTCATAGATGGGTTTTGGGGTGAAGACCTTCTATCAAGAATGACACTCCTATACGCTTAAATGGGTATTCCCCTTATATGTTGTGTATGTTAACCCCTTGAATGAACGTTATACAATTAAATTAGAGGACGAGCGTACAAAAGAGGAGTTGACGTTAACGGAGCTTTTATCTTGGTCAACTGAGTTTTTTGCTGACAGATATTGCATTTGATCCCGTTATCACTTGATGAAATAGTTTACGGGGCGGCTTCGGTGTTTTTTACCCCCCCCCCCCCCGACTGCCTCGAAACGTCCTTTTACCAATGGCAGGCACATTATTAAAATCAGTGGACTCAAATTGCAGTGGCAGAGTATATGACATAAAAGAAGGTATGAAGGGCATGCCATACCAAACGATAAGCTAGCTTCACATAATCCTAATTACCTTACTCGTATAGTGAAAAAACTCCATTGTGTTTCCTTTACCCGATCAACCCAGCCGATTCTGTACACAAGTAAACCCTGCTATTAAATTTTAAACTGGGCTTGTTCAAATATCCTGCTTAAACACTGTGTATATGGACATGCATTCACAATTTGAAGCAAGCACTTAACACCCGGATGTTTTTTGAATTTTTAATAATCTTTTGGCATTGCAGGTTCCAGAGCTTTTGAAATGGCTCCCAAGATTTATCTGCGGGCTGCAGAAAGGTATAAAACACTGAACACTTGTTTGAAATCATTTGATTCCGCTGATGATCTTAAAACGAATATTTGTCTTGTTTTTTATGTGAACTGTTGACCTTTGACCTCTTTGACGCCTGCAGGACGAAGCACACTTGCTTTACATAATTAGCGTGTTTATAGGGGCTTGCGCGGGAGGTCAAAGTTAACTTGCCAGACCTGTCCTCCAGAACCACCATAGTGCAAAGAATACAAAACAATCATCTGCAAAAATACTGAATTTTCAAGTGAACCAGTGCACGTATTGTTCTTCGCATGCTTGGATGATCGGAGAGCAAACAAGTTGATTCACAATAATTTAACTTCCGAGAAAGGGGCACTAAAAGTGGTTGATACACATAATTTTTCCGGTCTCCGGGTAATCCTTCGTGTATTTTCTGCACGAAATAATTAATATAGACGTGTATAGATTGAATGTGGTTTATGGGCTTCATTCCGTATAGGCTTAATTGATTTCTTCATCCAAGTCTTAGTGTTTCCAGAAAAATTGAACAAAAACATGAATACAAAATAGAACACATTTTAAATTAAATTATAGGGACCGTAGGGTAAAGAAAATATCTCCTACTACCATACTAAAGTAAACTTTTATTAAACATTCTTCAACTTTATTAGAAAATCATATGGATGTTTCTATCAAACTGATATTAATGTTTATCTTATTTTGACCGGCATGTACCCATTGAATTGGCATCATCTTTAACTACCTAGCGGTTTTGATATAGAGGGTCATACTAACGACCGACGGTGTCAAACCTTTTCTGTAGTGAAGGCTATCGATGATGGTTGACCCGGGGTTTGACTGGGTCCCGTGCTCCCCCACTACTAGCAATGCATTGGCGTCCTGCTATGCATTTTTGACATATTTTTAAAAAAATCATTATTATGATGTATCCAGAGACCTGCTTCAAGATATCGATCTGTCAATGCCGTGGGCTGACCGGATGTAACACTGTTTGCAGTCAGTTTTTAAAACAAATTTTTACCCTTTAAATGTAAACGCTACATGTCAATCTTGATGAAGAGGAGTTTTTTTACGAAAGTTGAGTGTGACGCAACTGCGATGTAACGAGACTTACGGAGAGGTTGGCTCGTTGGACGATAAGATAATCTGGTTGCCATTGCAACAATCTATCTGCAATATACTTTTCACAGGTTGAAAAAAATACTCATACTTCATGCACTGCAATGCAGTAAGCGAAAATCGATGAAATCCACCTCTAACCAACATAGCAACAGACAGCTCAATGCAACTTTTAATGTCTGGTTGCTGCTGCTTTTGAGTCAGATTATGGTTTTTCACCATTTTCACTGTAGTGTTTTGTAGAGTTACAGTATGAGAGACCGTATGCATTGCAGAGTAAGTTTTCTAGTATAGGGTGATTTTAGAGTATCTATGATCGAAACACTAAGAGTATTATGACATTATTAAAATGCATGTCTAATGAGTCAGAACTTCATTGCTTCTAATCGGGCATATCACATGTATGCCTAGAAATTTCAGCAAAGCGCGAAATTTGGGACTGTCTTAAAAAAGTTCACTTTTGACAAAAAGATGTGGTAAATTTTCATCTCAATTTTTTGTAATCTAAATTATTTATTGTCCCCTTCATTAAGATGTTCTTTTCTGAATATGGTGATGAAAACAAGAAAGAAAGCAAACGGTTGTTGAAGGAATGAATTGAAAAAAATAAACAAACGATGACTATTTCCCACCAAAATGAAAGACCCTCATTTTGTCCACGCTAAGCAATAGAAGAGGAAACCATAATGCAAATATCTCTATCTTGTGTCCCAAAAACTTTATCACACTTATGCCGTGGCGGGCGCCATATTTTTTTAAACTAAGCACGTGATTATTGGTTATTACTGTCAAGCAAAAGGGACTGTTGCTAATATACCCCCCTGAAAATTTCATAAAGAGTAGGGTCAATGTTTTTTTTTACGTATCACCCCAGTATTAAAGTAACCCCCGCAGGACCCATTTTAACAATAAGGAGCCTGGTAACACAAGGTGGCAATGAAGACAGAATGGCAAATACAAGTTTGATTTACAATTAACAGTTAATTGCCCAAATTGCTTGCAGAACAACTTCAACTGGAAAATCAAATAAGACGCATTTCAATAATTATTTCACCTGATATGGAAAAAATTATTTATTTGGTGTAAAATACATTTAAAAACGATATAAGATAAGTCAGAAAAAACTCAATGTTTAGGTAAAATTGGATGCGTTGGGTTGCAACTTGCTTGTTACATTCAGAACTTTATGAAAGTACAACATTTGCGTTGATGGAACACAAACTCAATCACATATCATCATATTCATTTTGTCGTTCAATTTTTGGTTATTTAACTCTTTATGTGCTGCTGGTCACAACATTATTGATTGATTGAATGCTCTAATCCAATATTTTTCTATTGGGATAATATGAGGTGTTTGTTGATCTTATTTAAAATTTCAATCTTAATTAAGGGTAATCACCAATCACCCCCACCGCCAACCCCTTGTAAGACAGGACAATGGAAACATTCAATGTTATATCATTTGCAGAAACCAGTATTAAAAAAATACAACGATTAAAATGGGGTGGACTTAAGATGTCACAGGGTTGTTCTTAAACGAACCTCTACAGTGCGAATTTTGTACTACTTGGCGCCTGAATTTTTAAAATGGGTCCTGCGGGTTACTTGATAGCTGAGTCATATCTTAAAAACTGTTGACTCCATCGTTATGAAATTTTCAGGGATTTTTCCTGACAGTTCCCGTCTTACCTTCAGAACCAACACAATAGTCATATTCTTTGGTTAAAATTTATGGTCCTGTCACAAAGTTTCGTTTTTTTGTGTTTTTTGACACACTGTACAACATAAAACTTTCCACCATCCTGGCTAATAGTACACTAAAATTCCCAGGCCATTGCGATTCTAGGGTTAATTAAGTCCAGTTGTTCAAATATCAACAACCAACAAAGTTAGGTAATAATTGTAACCACATATTGGTCTATAGAAATTGGTATTCAATTATAAAAATCTTCAGATTCTTGTCGGCTAAAAATCATTTGTATCAAACCAACACATACGGGCCATGAGATACCACAAAATTATGAAGTGCAGATTTCCATGATCGCTGGTAAGGTTTTTGCCCACACCCACTTTACCAACAGATTTGCCCGTGTCCAACTAAATCGACTATTTGCGGCTGATCGTCCGTTTTAATGATGAAATCTCTCCTTGCACCAATTTAGAATCTTGCCATCTCGCAGAAATTTTTCTCTTCCCCCTTATTGCCATCTTACCTACCGGGAACCCTACTTTGATGAAATAAGACGTTTACCTACTACCGCCATTTCACGCTGAACTGCAACGAAACTCCTGTGTATCAATATATTTCTTATCATGAAAATCCTCGTAAGATAAGCACTCTCGGTAATCTCTCTCCCTCTCTCCTCTCTCTCTCTCTCGTGAATACGCCGTTTCATGATCGCTGTTTTATAACTCCGTTAAGAGGATTTTTTTATACGCAGTTAAAAGAGTAGCCGTTATACAGGCCGTTATACAGCATACATGTTTTATAGCCATTAAAAAGAGAGCGGTTATTTTACAAAGGGGCTCTTTCTGTCCTGGTTTTGGAGTGGAACTGTCCAACAGCTGTGTTTAAAAAAAGCAGTAAAAACCCAAATTTGAGTGATTTTGCCAAATTAAACACTTCTATGAATTAGATACATTTTTTTTTCGTTGTTCCTTTGAAGAGATAGCAAGTGGCTCATTGTATTATAATAACTGTTATAAACGGACGCCGCTTCAAACGCTGATCACATCTTTTATCGTTTGGTATAATCATGGGTGTCCAACCTTTTTAACGAAGGGGCCGCATTGGTTGTATCCACAACAGCTATTTGGCTGGCCGCAATAGGTTAATCGGAGCTCTCAAAGTTTGTTTTTGTGGTACGTGGCCTACAAAAGTCTGGAAGTAGGACCCTATCTATAAAACCAATATTTGCCGAAAAGGGGGACCTAAAGCATAACCCGAGATGCAGACTGTGGGTCCATTAACACAATTTTTCCATTTTTTGTTGCCTTTTTTAGTCAAATTGGGAAAACTTGGTTTTAATTTTGAGGAAATTGGGCTAATTTCTTACAATTTTTTGGAAAATTTGGTTCAATTGTAACTTGGACTACTTTTCCACAATGTTCAAAATGTTCGGTTCAGATTGAGGAAAATGAACTAATTCAAATGACATCTTTTTTAAAGCTATTATTTAAGATCTTTATGCATTTCATTTTTCTGGGCCGCATGAGGTACTACCGAGCCGCAAAGGGCCCGGCGGGGCCGCAATGGCCGTGGGCCGCAGGTTGGACAACCCTGTACTAAACGATTCCCTTATAAGTATCAACTCTACTCTATGCGGTCATAAATAACATAATAAAAACAATCGGAGATAAGATGCTGTGTAATTTGTCTTTATATGTTTATTGATCATTATGATGCAAACGGTGAAAAGTGTTCGTGTAAACTCCGTAAATCATTTCCAAGGAAGCAACTTACCATTGCTGTGAATTTGTGGATAATAAAGTTAAGCATAACTGTGCCGAGTGTGTGTCTTTAGATATCGCCATCAAAATAAGAGAGTCCATTATATTTTTTTCAGGTTAAGTGCCAGTTGTGATTAAAGACACTATTCATGATCCACGAAAAATCAAATAAGAAATTTTAAGAGTAGTGAAAGTGAAGATCAGTCTGTAGAACGCCCATAAGTTATTTATTACCAACTTAAAAATTGGTAGAAAGGGTACAACAGCATGTTTAATGATATGATCCAAAATATGAAAATGCTTTGGGCACTTTCAGATCTTCTGGTTGTTTTATGGGAGGGGTACAATATTCCCTATAGGGACTCTATGGGGATGGTGGAATTATTACCCCTCCCTATTAAAGGGAACCAACCGTATGGAAAATAAAAATGAATATTTTGAATCAGTTTGCCTTATTTATAAAGACAATCTGGGTATTGCAAACGTTGACCTTTCTTGAATAAAACAATGATCTAGTGATAAAGTTAAAAAATAATAATAAAAATTTTAAAAAATGAAAAAAATAAAAAAAAATAATAAATAATAGCCTATTTTCCCAAATTATCGTGGAAAAAACCCCAACACCACATGTCGACCCCAATTCCTTTTTTACTCCGGGCTACTAGCAATACTTTAAGCTATTTAGATTAGAGCAGTGCAAACTTTGACCCACAGAGTGGCTTTACCCCTCCCACACACAGCAAGCGGGTCTCCGCCAGACATTCATATGTGCAAAATTATTGCTATCTCGTTCGTTGATCAAACCTTCTGGACTGCCGGCAGGGCGTAGCCAGGGGGGTGCGGGGGTACGACGCCACCGCCCCCCCAAAAAATGACAAAGGTCCGCTTTTATGATGTTGAAGGTCCGCTTTGTCATTTTGAAGGTCCACTTTGTGATGTTAAATTTGCCGATTGCCTAAAGTTATTGTGTAAGGGTATAAGCAAGCGGCGTAATACTAGGCATACGCATTACTGGTGTTATTATATTGGTTTCTTATGAACGCTGCGATAAGTAATGTACTTGGTCCCGGGGGGGCCACTTGTAATCAAAGGTGGATATGCTGCGTGAACATGGACTTCCAAAAATGGAACCTAAACACAAGTATTTCCACCGACTAGAAAACATATACCGCTTAAAAAGTATTTTTTGTTCTGATTTTGCTACACTAAGTATTTCTGTAAGTTGTTCTACCCGAAAAAAGTAGTAATGCATTGTGTCGTTAATATACCTTTTATCTTGCTTGCTTTACAATATTGGTGATCTAGTGCTTCATTTGAGTATGCACGTACATCACAATTTCCGGACTTAGAAAAAAACATAATCAAATCACCCATTTTTTTCACATTTTGCTGTTTTGGACCCCTATCAATGTACGCGCGTACATCCGCCTGATGGAAAAAAGATACCCTTATTTTTACGCGTTTTCTTGTTCACGCATAATATCCTTTGAAACAAGTGGGGGGGGCCCCCCCCCCCCCGGCGGTGGTCTGTGGGTTATTAATTGTTTTCTTGCGAAACCTGCGATATATCATGTACTATCATAAATTCATGGCACGGGCCTGGACTGCCGGTCTCAGTGTCCCACGTCGAGTTTAAGTAGGGATGTGGTAGACCTTTTGGTTCCAAACTGAATATTAAGTTAGGGAGTGTGTGTAGATCCCTTTGGTTCCAATGAATAAACTAATTAACCAAATATTGAAAATAAGGGAAAATTACCTTTCTTGCTTGATAAATGTGTGTTCCGTGGATAATGTACGTCGTTTAGGTTTAAAAAATCACGTTATGCCAATGAAGATTGCACACTTCATAACAAATATTTTTTTATTACGAAGTTGTGACTACCAAACTTTTGTTGGTAGATATGTTAACTCATCGTTTGCTCTCGGTTTGTCACATCGTATTGAAAATTTTGTAGGTTTTGTACAAATCAAACAAATGTAACAAAGTATGGATTTGGTTTTGTTATTCAAATCAAATCCATGCTTAGGATAAAAATATAAGAAACTTTCAAAATAGCAAAATTTAGTTTGAAAACCCTCCGAAATTTTATTAAAATAACGACTAGCTAGATCACGGATATGTAGCAAAAACAATATCCGTATTAAAAAAATCAATGTTCATTGACAGTTGCGTTCATGAGTTGAGGGCGAATAATTGAAATATAGCCCTAATCATGCAAATTCAGGAGAAATCATAAGCTCCTTAAGTAAGACTTTTACGTCTTAAAGTCTTATGTATACTTAACTAGAAATACTAACTTATGTGTACTTAAAGTACACATACCATAGTTGAGTTAGTTGAAGTGGTACCTTTAAAGGGGATAACCCGATTTGATAAATGGCGTCGATAGTTCTTGCGAAACAGATGCAGACGTGTTATACGCTGATTTAAAGGCCCCCGACTAGAGGAAGTTCCCGGGGAGTGCGCCCTCAATTTTCAAACAAATTGTGTTTTTGCATATACATAATGCTTGTCCATTAAAATAATCACTGGAAAATAACTAAGCTCCAATCGACGTCCTTCATATAGAAAATCGCAACTTTGTTTTAAAAATTCCGGGATCCGGAAATTTTGTATGGCAGGAACATATTGCACTGTATTAATGTACAAAATGTGTTTACTGCATATAATAACGAAAAATCCGATCCATCTCTAACTTTGGAATGAGCATTTTAGGTGAGTATCTTTAGTTTAGTGACCTATTTTTAATTGCTACACAAAAATTATATTTTTCGAAATCTCTGAGTCAGACTTTATAGTCAATTCCTCTTCTTTTACTCTTCTAATGATTACAAAAGGATTTACAGGGACAGGGTAGTTCATTCTAACAGGCTATTCATTATAAAATGATGGGAAGGGAAGGAAAGAAAGGCGCGGTTTTTTCTCGTTTTGATATAATTATGAACGTTGCGGCTAACTTTGAGGGAGTTGTGTCTTTGTTTGATTCAAATTCAAATAAGTTTTAATTAGCATTTTCATCAGGTCAAACAATTAAATAATGATAAGATTCTTCACAGAAATATAAAGAGATAAAGGTGGTTTTTTTAAACAGAATTAAGTACAGACATTAAATGAAAAATGCAGGAGAGGCCATTAAAAGTCAGATGGACTTTGAGCCTGGCCCACCTGACACTATACATAGTTTACAATACTATTGATTTTACTAGACAGGACGGGAAAGATAGAACAAGACAAAACAAAAAGGACAGACGAGCACATGACCAATTATTTTAAACAAGTTTGGGGCAAAAGAACATATTGATCAAAGTGAGCCAAACAAGATTAATGACGATGTAGGATGTGAAGGTATTGCAATATCGAGTGATCACCTAGAAATGAACGGATTAAAGCTTATCGCCAGCCGTACTAAATAAGCATGCCGCATAAATGTAAGTATGCACTAACACTTAACACGTAGACAAGGAGAGGTTTGGGGGGGTTGGGTTTTATCCGCCCCCTTGCATTGAGGGAGGGAAATATCGGTACACTTCACTTTCTAAACCGCGAATAGAGGATGTCGACTTTATTTTTGAAGAGCCAGGAGTTCACCACAGTGTCGGTTAGCCGTATACCGAAGGCACCGAAGGAAATTGCCTTCGGTGCCCCTACCAGTGCTTGATGCCCTAGAAGTTATCTATTGTTTTGTATCTTTAACATTGTAAAAGACTTCTAAATGACTGTGCCTTCAATAACTGTGTGAAATGGTTGTGCCCTTCAGAATCCTACTTTGCAACTTGTTCATTATAGAGTATGCAGGAATTTGAAAAAGAGCTGTATATCCTTAAATCCATTAAGCCTTTTTTGCCACTTTTCAAAAATCACGGAGCGGACCGCTGTCTTGTTTTAGGAGGAAAGTGCTATAGATCAAGACAAATAACGCTACCTCTCTTTGTTTGCGTGATGGTCAGGGGTTAGTCATTTCATCTAGGAACGTAAGGGGTATATTAGGAACAAATTTCCACCAGAAATACATGTTTGTTTCTGGTGAAATGCGTTCACAATATAAAGCAGGCTATACAAGGAGTAATAGCCAATTGCCAATTCCAATTTATTATTTCCATAAAAAACAAACATCAAATGACATCAAACACACAAAAAAACATATGGAGGAGTAGACAGAAAGAATTAGGTCTGAGAATAACCTACCCCTAAAAACAAAGACATTTTACAGAAAATCCTATCAAAAAAATTCTATGAACGACAAACACAAGACAGGACAAGGAACCGGGCCTCAAGAAGATTAATTAGTCATAATTGAGATTGTTTTGTTTAGTTGATTGCGATTTTTTTTAATTTAGGCAATGAATTTTTCCGGGAAAGACTAGGACCAGTATTTTTTTTTCTTCTTTTTTGGAATGGCGCTTATCGCCAAAAGAGTTCGTCATAGTTTCAAGTTGAAGTCATTGGCGTGTCTTGTGGTAGTAGTGAACATCAGATTCGTTTTGTGAAATGATTTTTGAAAGCCACGGGTAGATCATTTATGGAAAATCTGAACTATGAACACTCCAAGTTCCGTGTATTACATTGGATAAGATAAGAAGAAGATTATGTTTGGCACATACAGGGTCGGGTTGACGTCTGTCAGGACTATTAGAGACAGATTCATTGCCCATTTTTTAGTTTAACAAATTTATCCAGGTAGGATTTGCAAGTGTTCCCATATGAGAATTCCATAGCTAAGACACGGTAAAAATTAAAAGTACAATAGAGTGATGTAATACGCGTATCTGATAAAGTACTTGAGTTTATTTATGACACCAATATTTTTGATACTGTTTTAGCATTATACAATCGCTGTGGTTTTTCCCATGTTAATTCACTCATCAATTAGTTTATTTTTTTTTTATGCCCAAAATGGTATTAAATGTTGTTATTTAAGTGATGTTTAATCCTTTTGAACACGGCAAGCGATCCAGGTTCGCACAACGGTCAAAAAATTTGTCAAATTTTGTTCAAAAAAGTCCAAATTACTAATTTCCAGTGCATATTCAGAATCAGAATGAAAAATGCATCTATTAGTCCAAACAAGCTAGTCTTTGCTGATACTCTTTTAGATGGCTTCCAAATGACCTGCCAGCATTTGTGGAAGCATCTCTAACAGCCACTGACATATGTGCTTAGTACGGTTTACAGAATGGGCCCGGGTCGAAAGGGTTAAGTCTTCTCTTGTTATTGAAGGTCATATGAAGGTTGTGCCAAGCCAGTCATGTAATTGTTTTGCTGCATACTTAGTTGTTTGCCTTGAACCTATTACTAACTTCTTTTAATTCTTTGTTTAACTTCATTTATTTTCTATGATTTCGGTTTATAGCGAAGAAAGAATAGATGGCTTCATCAGCAAACAATACAAAGTCAAGTGCATTTGCAGAATACGTAATTCATATATACAAAAATAAGAGTAGTGGACCAATATGGAACCTGTGGAACACCACATACAATATTTAACTCAAAAAATATTGTAAGAAGAAACATATTGAGTCGAGACTTAAGTTTGTTCTCTAACCATCACGGATACACCACGGATCCATAATGCTCTAGTTTGTGAAGAAGTGTCTCATGATCAATAGTATCAAATACTTTGATAAATCTATGAATATTCCTATTGTGAATTATTTTTTTCGACAGCAGTATTGAATCATCAACAAGTCGGCAATAGGCCATGTAAGTTGAAGGTTTGGGCAAAGAACCAATTGTTTGTCATTAAGAATTCCACTGAGTATTAATGTAGTCAACGCACCGGTTTGAATACAAGTCTTTCAGAATTTTCGAAAAACATGGTAAAGCGATATGGGACGATAATTTGAAAATATATTAGTATAATACTTTTTATGAATTGGTATAAGGCGTTGGCTGTTTTAATTTATCTGGAACAATGGCTGTTAATAATGTAAATTAATATCACATGCGTGGCTTACAATTTCACTACCCCAATTTTTAATAATAAATTCACAATATTATCGTGACCAGCACTTTTATGGGGATTAGATTTTTCAATTATCGATTCATGATATTTAATTCAACAATTGGTTTCATATATTACACTACATTAGATCGCAAGGTAATCATAATAGCTCTTGGCTGTGTTTTGGAATGTTGATGCAAGCTTAGGCCTAATTACAAAGTAGTGACTGGTGTTTTTTTTACCAATATAATTTATTTAATTTCTTTCAACCACCTCTTCTTATTATTTGTTTAATTTTTCAAATTTGGTAAAAAAAAATACATTCCGCTAAGATTTCGTTTAAGCATAACTTAACTGTTTTTAAAAATTTTAAATTTCTGTAAATTTAAGCGGAGGATGTCATGATGATATTGTTTGTACAATTTTAATTTGTCCTTATTAATAACTTTTTAAGCAAACCTTTAGTAATCCATGGTGACTTTGGATCTATTTTCTCTGATGGTGCATCTTTTGTGGAAACACAATCATCATATAATGTATTAAACGTTTTGATTAAATTTACCATAATCATTGATTTGAAGCATTGTTATCCAAAATTGTCGCGCAATTTAATATTTGATAGTCTATTGTTTGAGTTTGTTTATGTTAGCACCACAATAAATTCTTTTATATACAAATCTCTTATTACGGTTCGTTTGGTTGGCAACATCTAGGTTGGTTGACTAATAGTGGTGATCACTAATATCAGTTACTAATACTACGTGAATAAAAAAACATGCAAGGAGTGCAGATGACCATTGACCTTGAAATATTAGTAATCAGAGATTTGTGTTGTTGTGATAAAGCAAATCTAATATACTTCCAAATGTTGAAAAATTAAAGAAATCGATACAAAATAAGGCAGATATGACCAATTTTGTAAGCACACCTCTTTTTCCTCCTCAATGGGATTATACAGTAAGCAAGCTATTAAAGCAATAGTGGCACATTTTTTGAAGGGCCCCCAATTTTCAAAATGTGATATTTTTGCACAGTTACGTTGGTACATTGTCTAGGAGGAAACTATACTGCCTCACGAGAATGCCCCAAAAAATGCGTATTTATTACAAAATAAGCGATTTTGTAAGTAGAATGGATCCCAGATTGGACTGAAACGGCAGAGCTGGAAATGCTACTTTTATGTCCGTCCATGATGAAATAGTGCCACCTCGAGAACAAACCTCTACACTTGACTGCCCGACACATTAAAACAAATAATAATGAGCGTAGACACATACATCGCGCTATTTCCGGCTATTACATATTGGAAGGCCGTTCCAGCAGCCGGTGAATATATTAAAATTGTCGATTTTAATTCGTTGTTTTTACCCCAAACACCCTTGCACGTCATTTTAGATCAACGGAAGAATATAAGGCAGCAATCTTGCAGCTTTTAGACGACCGTGGCGAAAGTTGCTGGTGTGGTGTGTGTGTGTGTGTGTGTGTGTGTATGCGCGTGTCTTTTCCTTGCTTTAAAATTTTCTGCATTCCGTTATAGTAAAACAAAATGTCGGCTGTTTTCCATTACACCTGTTTTAAAAATTTAAGATATTCCGTATTCGTTCAAACTATGATTTATATAGATCATTTAATAACATGTCAAAACTACAAAGTTCTCATCAAATATTAAATATGTAATCAGATATTTGTAACAGTGAGAGTCATAAATGAATGATTAGTATCCACAAAACAATACCTCTGAGACGAACGGTTGACTTTGCTAGTGTATTAGATTCAGACTACGGAGCAGTTATTGCTTCGAATTTCCGCGAAATGTTTGTTTGATTTAATCATTGAAGTTTTGACAGTAGAGAAAGTAAAAATTAACAATGAAATCAGTGTTAAGTCACAAAAATAGTTGCACGCGCACACAGGATCGTGAACTTTAACCCGAATCCAGTTGCCGAGCAATTTGATTGAATAAGCTTGAGAGATAGGAAAATCTTTCGCTGTGTTCGTTCATTAAACATCCCAGCCCAATAAAATATCGTAATGTCGTTTTGACATGGTGAACGCAAAACTATAACGCTAATGGGACATTCTTCTAAAGTCGGTAAATTTTGATTTTCATCCCCATGCTTTTGGTGCTTTTGATACTTTGTATAATGAATAACCCTTAGTCCAAACCTAACCAAAATAAATGTTTCCACTTTCGCTAGATCTGGTCATTTTGTCATGAGGGGCAAGTTCGGCACGTTTGTGACGTCAGACAAAAATGGGTTTTTAGAATTCAAAATTCAGCTGTAAAAATCGTGATGATTAAGTAAACACTTTTATAGTTTTTAAAGACAATGGTACAATGTCATTACAACAATGTTGCTAATTAAAAGTAACAAGTAAACTTTACTGGTTAATTAAAAAATATATCATTAAGTACGGACACGTGTGTGACATTGGTACGTGTGTGACATCTCCATTAACTTATAACACAAAATGGTGGACGTGTTAATGTTGCACCAAAAATGAAGTTGTACTAAAATTTTGTTTTCCTATTCACAACTTTTCAAACCCCTTTTATCAGAAAATATCAGTAATAACATGCAAAGACCACTGTCCTCCTAGTATACAGATTGCATGTGTTGAAATAGTGCAAGTCTGCTAAATTTGGCAACTTCACTACAAACTTTCGCAAGACAGATGGAAATTGGGTTTAAACCAGTCTTTATTAAAATTAATTGTTGTTTTCTTGTTTAAACGGATCCTAATGTAGTTCATATTTAAACAACTAATAAAAGTTAACACTGTTATGTACTTCAAATATAAATCTGGTGAGTGCCGGTCACGTGTGTAACAGTAATATCCACACCAATAACCTTTGAAAGAATAAAGTGTAACCATTTATTTTGGGTCTGGAAGGTACACAACAACCCGGCTTTTGACATGAAATAGGAACACACTGAACAGGGTTTTCTGGTATCAAACACTTGTCTTTTTGGGCCCTGTGTGTGATCTACCAAAGTCAATTAAAATTCTTTGTTAATTTACTCTTATCCTATTTCTAAACATAATTATAAAAATGGAAGTCCCACGAAAGGAAGTTCATATGTACCCCCCCTTTAAATTGTAACAGAAACAAATTATTTTTTTTTATTTATTGGCACTACACTAACAAAATACCACCTAACCTAAGGCCAAATAAAAAATGTAGAACTTCGAAGGGGATTACATATGGAACTCTTGCCGTCCATACAATACTTTTGTTGAGCAATATTTCAATTTATGTAAATGAGGGTGTTTGAGTTTGAACATATTGTTTAAACATCATGCAGGAAACTTGAAGGATTGTTTACACAACCTGTAATGTCAAGAAATTGATACCGTTTTAAATTCATTTTTAATCAAAAAGGTTTACTTTTTGAAGAATGGCCCTAATCATCGAAGGTCAGAACATCACACATTTGATCATTTGCAGATGGCCCGTCTGTCCTTAATCCGTCAACAAGAAACATATCACACCAGCGCTCTACCAACTAATTGGGCTTCCAATTAACGATCGCAGTTTTGAAGATTCTGCTTCTTCACCATACGGCATCCATGGCATTTCACCAGCCTATACTCTGAGCTCATCCAGCTGTAATCACCACCGAGAAACCTGGAGATCATCTGCTTGCTCCCAGCTGAGTAAATCAGACAACTCATCAACGAAGACATTTTGCTACGCAGCATCACAGTTGTGGAATAAACCCCCCCCCCCTTAATGTATCCTGCTTAGCACAGTCAGCAACTATTTTCAAGCCACGTCTAAAGACATTCCTATTTACACAAGCATTTTGGCTACTGATACGTATCCTGTTTCAGATGCAGTTCAATCACTAATTTTAATATGGTGATTTTTTTTTCTTCTTTTTCTGTTCTCTACCTTCATCCATCCGGTTGCCTAGGATCGTTGTTTCATCATTATTAATGTAGGTAAGGTCACTCCTGAATCCAGAAAGACTCCAGACTTCCGATATCGCTGTGGGGTCCATAACACAGATCTCACAGCTGACGGGCAGTGTATCCTCCATATGTTCTTAGTATGGGAGGGCAACTGGGTTGTCATTTCTCTTCTTTTTGTTGGTCACATCACTATACGTTTGGATTTCTACTTAAATTTTATCTAAGTTATTTTGAAATTGTGTTATATTGATGTTATATCATTTGTTGTTGTACATAGAAATCCATGGTTTTTGTGTTTGTCGTATTGATATGATATAATTGCTCCTTTCTGTCTATGTGAAGCGCCTAGAGTCCTCTGCATTAGGCGCTATTTCAAGAATTGTTTTATTATTATTTTTTTGTAGATATTTTTCTTTTTAGAAATTTTTTAATTTGCTTATTTTTGATATGTGTTAAATTTTGATCAGTGGAATCCAAGAACTTTCCTTACTGTTTTTGACGAAAAGACTACTGTACCGTCTGAGCGAGTTTGCGCGGGAAGTGTCGTCTTGCCTCATGCATCCTGCATACCAGCTATACATACAGCTAGTGGTAATTTGCCTTCGAATGATATATAGAGAACTGACTGATAAAGTACAATAGACGCAAACCTAATTCGTGAAGGTCGAACACTTTGTCAACTGCGTGGTAATAACAGTGCTGCACCACCAGATAAAAGGATTCTGAAATGTTTTTCCCCTCCAATACCGAACAGATTGTTGAATATCTTATATCCCAAGAACTTGCGGTTTTTGTATCCAGAAGCGGAAATAAATAAGCCATAGCTGATTTGTACAGGTTATTTTCTAATGTCGTGAGGAGCAACATATCAAAAAGTCCCCAAGAGTACCAGTTTGCCAATTGTAGGGAATAAGCGGGTACCATGTATTAAAGGTTCACCAAGAAATGATTCAAATGTACTAATCATTGACTATTGTATCTTCTAGTCAGACTGCTAAGAAAATGTATAGTTTTGTCTAACTTTTGAATTTAAGCTTTAGGCAGACAGGTCAAAAATTGTTCCAGGTCACCGTTGGTGTAAAATTTTCAAACAGGCCGATTTTAAGAAACGTATTTCCAAATTAATCGTACATTTTGTGTCTCATATATGGCATAAGATGCTCATATCTGACGATCTCATCCCGCGAATATTACTTATAGGGGCAGTGGCTCTATGACCTATATTAGATACTGTAGCAACATGAGATAAAAACGATAAAATATATTACTTTCAGTTTGGTATGCAATGACGAACAATTTGTATACTTTTAGAAAGAATCGCGCATTTTGAACCTTACCCCCAGGATGGCGCCTTGAACATTTAATTTCCATATAGGAAATATCGTAGATATTTTACAAACCATAGAGTGATGTGAGCTATGATGTCACATGTTGACATTCAGAACTCCCTCCTGGCAGGCAAAATATTGCAATAGAAAGCCACAATCACTCATTTCTTACCAAATGTCAAAAGCCTATTTTGTCGCCAATTGCTAGTGTTTACTGCGTCCTATCATTATATTACTGTTCTTTGTGAAGAATAGAACTACAGCATTTAAAGCAGCCTTGAAGGTGTCATTTATGACTGGGGCCGTAAAAAAAGTCGGATCCTCCCGACTTTTATTATAATTCTCGGACTAATTAGTTCCATCTGAGATGATGGTTCCATTGTTTGCCGAGTTTATTATATCCGTTGGTCACTAAAAGAATTAAGCTGATATTATTTATTTGTGCTTTACCTCATGAAAACATTATTTTTTTCTTTGTAATTATTGCTCTCGCCCGGAAAGGCGCGAGCTATAAGAGATTACTCCAGAGAGACACCTGAGATTTTCGAATGTTGCGAACGAGGCTTGGATATTAACCGATATTTGAATGTTTTTCAGATCAACATTTTGGCATCACTGCTCGAAATATAAACGATAACATCGCTTGATTTGATCAATAATTATGAATAGGATTCAATGTTACTCCTTTTTTTGATACCGATAACATATTAATTACTCATCATGTTGATTTGGAACAGTAATGGTTTACTACCACCTACCAATGCAACCGTGTAAAAATCTCCAATTGTTTGAAAAATTGCGGGCGCTCTCCAAAAAATGTGCTAATTTGCGTTTTGTCTGTACAATACATAATCGGTACTACGAATTAACGAAACAGAAACAGTGGAAGTTTGTTTTTTTACAAGATTTTCGTTGAACTGTATGGTCAATTACGTATTTTCATTTACACAGAAGTCAAATGTAATTTACATAAAAGTGACATAATATGGGGAAAAAGAACCCTTCACACGTACTTTGAATCGTGAATTCCAAGTTGTTGTAATATAGAATTACATATGAAACAGGACCACAATTACTTCAAAAAGTATGGTTTTATGCGACGTCAATCCTAAGGCGTTTTTTTTTTTTAAAATCACCATCAATTACTATACATTATCTAATAACGAATTCACGTATAGCCATTCATTTAGCAAAACCCTTATCTTACGTGAAGTAGCACAACGAATATTACATTTGCTCGCTGTAAAAACCGTTTTGAATTTCAAAGATTATGTAAACATTGTAAGACAATCGTTCTTAACACGCATTGTGGTCCATAGCAAACCTTTCTTTCCATGTTAATTAAAGGCATTACATTTATGATTTCTACTTCTAGCGAAATTTACCAAACAACCATGTTCTGCTGATTTTTGCCAAAATAAAGAACTCCGCCATAACAATTGTCAACAACATCAATTTTAATCACAAAATCCAAGATATTTTGTAAACTCTTGGTCCTAAACAAAGGCACTTCAGATCGGGGTCCCCGATTCAATAATAAAATTCTATTTTCAAGACTAATCCTGTAGAGCCATCCACAACCAAACCCACGTTTGAGGGAGTTTGTTCAATTACATAACTAACTAGTTTCCATATATCTTAAACATCGTGAAAAAGTGGGGGCGTGTGGGTCTGTGAAATACAACTCAAGACTGAATTCCAAATGAAGTTTATTATTTTTTTACTTGGGTAGATTATTAAAAAAGTTTGTAAGGAATTTTTGTAAACTATATGTCGTTTAGAAGAGATCGTCTCTTGAATTCTAAATTAAGAAAAAAATTCTCGTGCCGACCCCAATTATATAAGTTGAATCAGTTTCTATTACACAAATCAACAATGCCGTGAACAAGAAAGTCTCCATTGGTTTGCAACTTTCATTGTCAAAATTAAGTTTTACTTTTATACTCATACTTACCCCAAAAGCTGCGCTGTGTAAAAATAATTTACAAAGTGTTTAGCAGTATTGCGAAACTTTCGCCAGGCTATTTCCCATGCAAGAGCCAAGTCAGCCCAAATGTTTGCAAATATGAAGCCACTGGTACAACCGTCAACTACGCGAGGCCATTCTGAGCGTCCTAGGTTGGAAGGTCCAGCGGAAAAAAATCCAATCTGTCCAATAATGCTCTTTCCACAGCACGTTAACTGAATGGTTCAGAATTAGCTCTCGACGTTATAGTGTGGGATTGACTCAAAGTAACTTTTCATCGGCTCACACGCAGTTGACTTATTACATGCAGCCGCATGCGAATGATACGGTTGCTGAACTTCTTGAAATACAACCATAAAACGCAAGTTTTTATGAGTTGCTGCTCGGAAGATCACTTCGCTTTTGTTGAAAGCCTGTGTGCATCCGGCGATTGAATTGAAAGTACATTTTATACCTAAAGGCTCAATAGCCAGGCAGTATGGTTCCTCGCGAGCAAAGCCTCTTGACTTTGGCCTTTGAGGGGATGGGATTCCAGACACAAACTGAACGTTTGGATGGCCGTGTTGGAACGGGATTCGTATTGGTCCCTTTCCCCCGGAAGTCAATGGAAGAAGATATCCCGGCAATGCTAAAATCACCAGGGTGTCCCAATACTTATATTACGGAAGAATTGGTGAGATTCCAGTGCCAGGAATGCGCGTTTTCAATTCAGAGCATCTCGGTGGACACAGGACGGTTGCTCTTAACTAGCAACAAGAAGTGATTACTGTGAGATCACGTTGATAACAGTTATGTCAAACAGAGTTGATGGCCATGAACGTGACTTTATGACTGGCAGCAAGGTCACCAGACCTGACACCCCCCCCCCCCGGACTTCTTTTTATGGACTATTTGAAGTACTCGCGTGATGTTACACAACTCCTTCTTAAACAAGTCTGATTACCTTCAACAGAGAATTGTCGTTGAAGGGATATCCTCAAGCAGGACGACAAATGGATTCGCAGGCAGGTTGCCACAGATGCTCTAACAGAGCAGCTCAGCTATGTGTGTCACGGGGGGGGGCAGGTGTGAGGACTAGCAAATTTGAAACCTCTGTAAAATGTAATCTCGTAAATTTTTACGTATATTTAATTTGTTTGTTACTTTTGATGGTGAGATTAATTTTTGCCCATTTTCTCAATATTATTCCCATTGGGCGGCCAAGTCCACCTTCCCCATGTCGGCATGTTTTGACCTTGGCCAGATTATGCAGGGAAACACAGTTTGCTGTCAATGAAATAGTCCCAAGTAACTAGACCTGACACTTTACACTTTCATCGAACAGTCTTCAGCCAGAGGGTGCCAGTCTGATTATTTTACCTGGTGTGGACCTGCTTGTAAATTGTTCCCAATGCGGTTTCCCCGGGTTTTCCCCGCATGGCAATAAACACCATCCCATTGGTATGATTTTTTTTTATTGAGGTTATCATGATCAAAAACAGCATTCTGAATTTGAAAAACAAAACTGTGAGTGTGTGGAGTGAAGTTGTCAGTTGAGATTAAACTGAGATTATTCAATTGTCCTTTGAAGGTTAAGCTTCTTAGCGTTATTTGTTTATGACGTCTCGGGCGTTCAAAGGGTCAGAAAGACTGTTCGAACACAAATAAATAGCCTTGTGCACAGGGATCTAAATTTATACAATATAACAGATTTTAAAGATTGTAATTGGTTCAAGAATTTTGTATGTCCAAAACAAAAACATTACATAAAATACAACACAATCTTTAAGGATTATATTAATTGTATTAAAAAAAAGAATATCCATAAATCTACCACAAGAAGCGTCGCCAGTTCACGTATTATGTCTCTCACAGCAAGATCCAAAAATCGGCAGCATGCAAACACGCTTATAATCCTCAGGTTAATATTCCATTGGAATCTTCTCGTCCTGAAGATAACTTTGTTCCAGCAGTCAAGACAACAGTTAAATAATTCCTCGACGACACTAATATTCCCACAGTATATCAGTCCAAGATAATCACCCACGATTGCTATCTGTTCAACAAGTTGGAATCATATTTTGATTCCCAGCACTTCGGCTTCAAGACGACAGTGAATAATTACAGCACTCTGCGCACATGGAATGATAATTAATAAATCCTGGCACGGTGTGAAGCATAAATCTACAATTATTGTAAAATAAAATAGCATATTACCATAGGTATAGTGATTACAATGCGACAAATATCGTCTGGCAAGGTCTCCTCAATATAACAAGATTTCATAAAGGTTCCAATGTCTTAAAAATAGATATTAACTACAGAATCATGCATAAACATAACCTTGCTCTAGCGGACCAATTGAATCCACATACATTACATAACCTGAATCACATCATTTCCATCAAATTGTGGGGATAATCTGATCTTACAACTGTTTTGATCTCAAAGCAAAACAAGTTGATTCAGTTCTAAGTTTACATCTTGGGGAATTCCCAAACACCTGTCATAGTTGTCAAACACAGGATGCATTTGCAAAAAACAAACTAGGGATATTTCCCCTTCTCTCTTTTATATAATAAAAGTGGATTTTTCCTGTGAGAAAGTCTTTTCTTCAATAAATGAGAGAAAATAAATTTTAAAAGTGTAATCAGAAAAATGGAGGTAGTATAACAGGATCCACAAAGTCATGGTAATGGCTTGTGTGTGTTAGTGTCAGGGTTATTCAACTGAGTAAGTTGATACGGGAACGCGTTGTATCCAGATACGCACGCCTCTGATCATGCCCCGCTTTTGAAGCTGTGGACGATTTGGAACTCAGGGGTTCACCCGACTCTATTCGAACAATGGCTGTGATGTACGGTACAGTGTGACTTCTGTACACCTGCGGACGGGCTTACACGTCCCCTCCGAAGGACGGGATGCTTTTATGATTCATTGCCCCCAATTTCAAGTGAACCCTGGAGGAGGGCGGTATTCATATGTATCAGTAGCTGGTGATAAGATCAATACCAGAATTGCGTACCCGTTAAATCCATGCAAGTGATCCCACCGGGATTCGAACCGGGATTTTGTTTTTTGTAAATTTGCGCCACAGGATAGCACCCTAACAACTAGACCACGCTTAACACTTTCATGCCAGGGGAAAAAAAGATTACCGGTACAAGCATAAGAAATCAATTAAACATATACGGAATAAATGTAGTCGCACATCTAAATGAATATCGCCAGTGATCATAAAACGGTTTTCAGTTTTCGTAGAATTTCAACCCGTAAATTCCTTCCGTTGAATAAGGTTTCTTTTACAGTCTATTCGCTGTTCAAGGTGGGATGACGCGATAAACAACACTTTCTCCCAATACTTACATCTCAAAATTGAGATTTTGTATCAGTAGTGTAGAAAGTTAATATTTTTCTCAATACCCAGTGAAATTAAAGGCACATGATTAGGGTTTCTCCTTTGATGTATGCACAAGTACGTCTTGAAATTGGTCGACTAAATTAAAGGAAATATGTCATGATTCGAAATATGTGGAAAATGGCTATCTGGATGGAAAGCTTAAGTAACGTAGATTACATATAAAATCAAAAAAAATTTAAGTTGTAAAATTGTCCAACATGGTTGGAGTATGTGCCTTTAATTTTCGCCAATATCTTACTCGAAAACGATTCCGACAAATCGACTTCGCAGGCAAATGGTGACGTCAAGTGGATGACCATCCATAAAATAATTTACGTCGTTGTGACCACATCTCGCAGTGTTGCCTACTTAATAATGAATTAAAACACAACGAAAGAAACAAAAAATTGTCATGTCTGAACTTGATTTTTCTAATGTTATTACTTCATTAAGTGCCATCAATATTACAGTGTCAAGCCAATAACAAGTAGAGGCAACACGATGTTTTGGTCATCAATTTGCCAACGTCACGAGAGAGCAAAATTGGGGTTGCTTTTGACTGGCGAAAAATACGCCCGTGTTTTTCGTATGTCAAAAAAGCAAAAATTAAAATGCCCTTCGTATTTGTTAATTTTACATTTCATTTTGTCTTATTGTTAGGGAATTCGTGAGGTTGTATGTAAATATTTATGAATGTATAGTAAAATTGAGTTGACAAAAATTCTGACATATTTCCTTAACCACACACGACCAGCGGCCAATTTAGTACACATGTTGCTTCTACGATGCAAACGTCTGGAACGATGGTTTTTTTTTTGTTTTTGTAGTCCAAAGTTGTATATAAAATTAGATGTTTGGGTGATATGCTTCCATGTGAGGCGAAAACACACCATGAAAAATCGGACCATCATCGGGTAACACCTTAAGAAAAGCATGTTTGCACCCGGTATGGAACAAAGCGTTATGAGTCGAACTAGGTTTATCGTATCGAGACTCTTGTTCAATCGGGGGCTCTATTATTAGCGAATATAATATAGGTGTCCATCGATATTCGAAGAAGGACGTCAAATACAGTTCAAGCATTTCTTACAATGAGTACTAAGTTGACTGTGAAGCTCTATTCAGGATGCACAGCTTTAGGGCAGACGTTGAGTTTACGAGATCCTGAGATGTGGGTTTTTCTCTCGGCATCGGCGAGTTTCATCGCCATGCCTCTTCAAAGTTACGGTGCTTGAGGAACTAGAGAGCGGCCAACTACTCTTACTTCTGCACGCTTTCAAGCTACCTTTAGGTTCAATTGTTACTCCATTGAAGCCTGGCTTACGCTGTCTTGGATGAAACGTTTATTTGGTCGACCTCGGTGTCTTTTCCAGCTGAAAGTCGCTATCTGGCATTTTGAGGTTGTTCATCCATGCGGCCTTTATTTGTTCCTGGGCCTCCCATCGTAACTGGCCTTTATTGAGCCATGGATCCAAGCTTGTAGAGCTTGGCGGTCCAGACTTCGATGTGTTCACTCATGAGTTGCCACGTATTCCTAATGGAACGTAACAGCTCGCATGTTGGACGTTTCCACCTTCTTGATGTGCCTGCGTATACAAGATCCACGTCTCACATCCGTAGAGGAGAGAACGAGATGAAGATGATGACCACTGCATTGTGAGGTAGACTTTCAGCATGGTGGATAAGCGGATGTTGTGCTGGTTGAGTACTTTGTTGCGAAGAAGTCTTCCCAAAGCTTGACTTGCTTTGTTGAGCGCGTCGTGTTACAGTGCTTGTTACGATCGCTGGACCCCCCTCTGATTAACCCGAAGTAGCCTAAATTTTGAATCCAGATGAAAGCGTATTTGTCTATTATCGTTCCTGAATTTCGGCTTCCAATTCCACTTCTTTGAAAAGATCTAACCAAAAAATTCACTTTTAGTGGTTAAACCATTCAATATTAGCACAGTCGTGAATGGGGCCTGCAATGTGCAGTATCCTTCTATTATCAAAACCGCACTTTCTTCCACCAATTACTTTGATGGTATAGTGTACGCAGGTGCCAGCTATCAGCTCACGTGGGAGAACAAGATACACATTATGAAATCGAACACAACCTTTAATTTCTTGTTCAAGGGAGCCATCATTTGCAATTGTGCTGCCCAGATACTTTGCAATCTCAGCTAATATCAGCTAATGGCGACTTGTCACAGCTCTTCAGGTTACTTCAAATGAATAATTGTAAAGCCCATGGTTTCGCTCCTGTATTGCACTAAAATTTGAAGTGGAAAATCGTGGTCTTATCACAGGACTGCATATCAAGTACAGCAAAACGAAACACGTTTTTGTTTACTTTTATGTATTCCGAGTTTTGTGCATTGAAAAGTTGTTATTGTGGAACGAAGCATTTATCACTCTATAGGAGGTGTGCACCGTGAGATATTTTCTGGAAAAAATCCAATACACCAAAAAAAATACCACGAAATATCAAAATGAGCCGTGACCTATTGATTGAAATTTTTCATTGGACTATTCCAGAAATTTCTTGAAGCTCTTGGACAAAGATTGTGTCGATACGTTATAAAATGTCACAAAAGCTGAATCACTGGACATGCCTATTTTCAAAGAAGAAACAAACTCTATTAAAAGTTAAAAAACGCAAACAAAAGTAAGTTTTTTCGCATTGGGACTATGGAAACATTGGTCATTGGAAGTATGGTGTAGAGGTCAATGCTCCAGAAACGAATAGCCGCCGGCCCACCACCCCACTCACATACCCATCGAGCAACGACCCATGATATAGACATGTTCAAGGCGCTCGTACCAACTCGTATTGTTTCGCCGTCTGATATAAAGTAAGTCATCATTAAGGAGTGGACCATATCATCCTACCCTAAAACTTAACATGATCTGGAATTATACTTCCTAATTTGAGGTCTACAATTTCCCTGGCTTTATGTCCATGCTAGAGAGTTCAACTCAGCCGAGCGCCTTGTTCCAGTCTGTCAGGGCTTTTTCTACATTGCAAAAATTTGATAGGAGTTGTATATAAAGGGAAGGTTAAAACCACAAAGCAATGTAATCAAGGCTGGTCGTGACGTTTGAGTAGCACAACCACGCACCTGACCACAACAGGTGTTTGGTTTTATACCTCGACTGTAGGACCCTGGATCAAGTCAGGGGATGCACAACAGAACCAAAGGCAGTGTACATTTTTTTTAATTAACATTTCTCTAGACAGGGGTAGCCCTAAAAAATGCTAAACCCACTGATTTCAAACCTGAAAACACAATGTTTCAAAAATAATTGAGAATATAATGGTAATTATGCAGATTAGATGTGAAAAATAAACAATTCTATAACAGCCTGATTAAGGCTAAACATGCACAGCTATCGTCTTTCTTCAAGAATTTTGCGCCACATCTTTTGGCGTCGTCCGTAAAAAAGACCCCGTCTGTATTTTTTAATTTATTTTAAATATCAAACAAAACAACACATATCAGTGTTTCACGCCAAGTAAATTAATCAGAAAACTGAAGTTATTCATGAGTCTGAATTCAGTTCAGAATTCAAAAGGGGAAGCGGGCGCGGGTGCTCATGAACCAGACCCAGCGGCGTCCCTGTACGTGTCTGCTTTAATAAGAGTGCACACATTTTCAATGACCGAGCTGCCACTATATGGTTGTTAATGTGAATGAGGGTTAGAGGTAGAGGTCATGGATTTGTGATTTTTTCAAACAGAACTCAAACACAAACAAAAACCATATTCACCAAGTCTATCCCTACCGCCTGATAGCGTTTTATTTGATTTGGTTTTAACTTTTGATTTTTTTTTCTGGATTGTTACTTATTTTTTATATGGATGACGTTTATTCGTTCGTTCGTTTGTTTAATTTAATTGTTGTTTTTTTTTCTTGCATTTTGTCTCTGTGAAAATACAATTGCCAAGTAGGTTCCATACGTCTGATAAATTTTTCAGGAATGTCTCTAGGGCTCTCCCTGACTTTAAAAACATGCTCTTGCTTACAGGTCCCCATACGCCTGTAGCGTTTGTTATAAACTAAGGACTAAACCGAAACATGATACTTGTAAAGCTGCTTTTCCACAGCTAAAGGGTTACTATTTACCCTGGCTGAAGCCATCAGAGGTGAATAGTCAGTCACTTTTTATAGCCACTTGTAAGTAAAGATGCTTTTACAGCTAAAAAGTTACATTACCCTGGCATAAGCATCAGAAGACAATAGTCAGTCACTTTTTATAGCCACTTGTAATTAAATGTCTACAGCTAAAAAGTTCATTACCCTGGCATGAAGCCATCAAAGGGCAATAGTCACTTTTTATAGCCACTTGAAGCTAGCTGCTTCCACAGCTAAAAAGTTACATACCCGCATGGAAGCCATCAGAGGACACTAGTCCCTTTTATAGCCACTTAGTGTTAAGGCTGCTTACACAGCTAAAAAGTTACTATTACCCTGCATGGTGAAGCCATCAGAGGACAATAGTCACTTTTCTAGCACTTGCAAACGTTGCTTCCAACAGCTAAAAAGTACTATTACCAGCATGGGAAAAAAGCCATCAGAGGACAATAGTCACTTGTTATAGCCACTGTAAAGCGTTCACAGTACAAAGTTACTATTACCCGCATAAGCCATCAGAGGGCAATATTCACTTTTTATAGCCAGTCTTGTAAAGCTGCTTTCTACAGCAAAAAGGTACTATTACCCTGGCATGAAGCATCAGAGGGCAAATAGTCACTTTTTATAGCCACTTGTAAAGTGCTTCCACCGCTAAAAGTTACTATTACCAGCAACGAAGCCATCAGCGGACAATAGTACTTTTTATAGCCATTGTAAAGCTGCTTCCACAGTAAAAAGTTACTATTACCCTGGCATTGAAGCCATCAGCAGGGGCAATAGTCAGTCACTTTTTATAGCCACTTGTAAAGCTGCTTCCACAGCTAAAAAGTTAATATTACCCGGCATGAAGCCATCCAGGACCAATAGTCAGTCATTTTTATCTGCCACTGTAAACTGCTTCACAGCTAAAGTTACTATTTACCATGGCAGGAAGCCATCAGAGAGCAATAGTAAGTCACTTTTTATAGCAAATTGTTTTCCCTGCCGTGAAATTTCGGGAAATATTAGGAACATTGTGATGTGTGGAGTCATCCACTCGATAAAAAATAAATTGAATCTTGTATATGAGTTAAACTCTCATCCATTCACCACGCTGCCGTGCCGACTTGATGGTGGGTTCATACTTCTATGTCAGCGACGTTAGTCTTACGAACATGCTTTTGCGCGCAGGATGCATAAATATGCGTTGCTTAAAAAAGCATGTGTCGAAAGGCAGTGTCTGCAGATGTACTGCCGATGAAGGGATGAACCCACCTTATAGTGCTTGCTGGGCATTTGATGTACTCTACATTTAGTGATCCTAATTAGAAAAGTTTATGTCACCATATGTTAAAATCTAGTCATTTAGTGAATTTAGCTTTGGCTTTGGCGTTGATTATTATTGTATTTTTCTTTCTGTGAGGGTTTTAAATGTGAAAGATCCATCCGATACTGTATTGTAAGTGACTTAAAGCGGCACTGGCAATTTTCACAAAATATGAATTTCTTAATTGTCTCAAATGATAGTCTGGCCACTGAAGAACAGAGATTATATTTTACACTTAAAATTTGACCAACCCAAAAAGATAGGGACCATTGACATGCGGATAAAAGAAATCCCGGGTACTTTTGTAGGCACTTTTTTTAAGTTTTTCATAACTTTAATCAACAAACAAATGTTATATTACATGAAATTTTTGATCGTATCAATGATATTAAAACCACAAAGGTTATAACCGAATTCAACCAGTGTTGCCATAGCGTGGGAAATATTCATACGGTTGGCGGTATTGTGTTTAACGCCATTTCGTCGTTGCGTGAATTTAGCGTGCCGCCGACGCGAAATTATAAAACCGTTTGTATACCCATAAGGAAGCTGATTTGGTCTTATCATTCAGGTGCGGGGCTTTGTATATTATAAAAGCCTTACAACCATGCAAAAATATCGATTTTGAACAATCTTGAGGGCGACTATTTTTCAATGTGCCAGTGTCTCTTTAATATAGACACTATCATTGATTATCCGGAAGAGTCAAAATATTTGAATTTGCAGTAACAGCTTCAAAGTGAAAGTAGGTCTGTAGAATTCTCCTTTAGTTAATTTTCCAACTGAAACTTGACAGAAAAAGGAATGATAAAATGGCATTGTTCCAAGATACGAATCCTCCATTCAATTACTGTTGTATTAAGTGTGCGTACGGACAGCAATGACTAAAAATTCCGATGTTGTCCTTATTAGGTTGCTTCTGTCTTGTCATTTGCAGGGCAATGTTAGGATACCTTTATTGTGTAAACATGCAAAAAATCTGATTTCTGATGATTTTTTTTGTTTGATTTTCTGTTTAGCATCACTGAATAGTGGCCTTTAGGAGAGTTTTTAACCCTCGCACGTATGGACAACAACAATTACCATATTGATTTTGGTCTTCCTCTAAGGATCCGCGCACAATTTTGTGGCGAATTCGGCCCCTGTAAGGCGAACAACTGTTTCGAGTGTCCCGGGCGTTACCAAGGGGTACATTATTTTTACCTCTTGGCTTTTCACTATGAAATCAGTTCAGCAAATGCATTAAATGCATCATAAACCACCCATTTTTACTTACAAGTCACGTGAGGGTCGTTCACACAGGGTTGCGGGTTGTTTTCAAAGTAATAAGCTTTGAACACACGTCATTTAGGTACTTCATCCTGGAATGTCATTGATTTTTAAGGTTATCCTAACTTCAATCATTGAGGTATTGCGTAGCTGTATCCCGTTTTTCGCAGAATATCTCAATGGAAATCTTTACCTCAACTACAGGGGTGTATTGAGTCCATTCCACAATGCACCAATTTCGCCTCATAGTCATGTGATCCCACAAAATATAGTCTTAACCACATAAAAACCCTGACACTTAAAGAATTTTTATCATGTAATGAACTGTTTGTGGTCCCTTACACATTCGTGAACATTTTTATCCATAAGTAATGACATGTGTTTAGTAAGTAAAAGACACATTTCATTGCATCTGGGATGATTCAAACACCCTCAACCGAGTTGCTGTCAACCACGATTTTCTTGTACTTTTCTATTACCGAAATTTTTGGACCCAGATAATACAAATTTCCAAAGAAATTTGAAAACGTATAGATTTAGTTTCACATCAACATTTAAACAAAATGTAACTTTATTACCATATCCATATCCATATCCAGGGGCTTTGATCACTCCCACGATGGAGGAAACCCCTCCATTAGAATGCTTCACACAAATGCTCTTATGCTTTGGCCATTCTGGTCCAAAGTTGACAAGTTGTTTTGTCATTTAGTCTCTCTCCATCTGGGTTTTGGACGTCTGTTTTCTGTGGTCCATTCTCTGGTGGTCCACTCTGTCACTCTTTTGGTCCACCTGTTATCCTGCAGCTAGCAACATGGCCTGCCCATCTATGATTGGCACTCCTAATGCAGTTCGCTATAACTTTATTACAGCTTATTTTTAAATCTGGAAATATTTTAAAATATGATTAAGCTGCCCAAATTCACTAGATTTATTTCATGTGTAATTTCATTGAAAAAATTGCCAATTGGGGATTTTTTGTTTATTATTAAAAAAGAGAAAAATTTATTTATTTTTTTTTTTATTTATTTATTTATTTGTCTTTATTGCTTTATTGATTGATTGGATTTATTTATTGATTATGATTATTTATTTATTTATTTAATTATTATTTAGTTATCTATGTATATTTTCATTTATTTATTTTAAAGGTCCGGTAAAAAAGAGCGGGAATGTTTACATACTAAAAAGACCGGTTCCATCCGCCCTTAATATTCTACTATCCCCGTCAGGACATAGAAATCCACTGTCTTATGGAAATATCACACTCATTTTTACCACCCTTTATATCGTGACATAGCGCCCATTTTTTTCACTTCCTTTTTTATTAGTTTTAATTCCTTATTCCTTTATTTATTTTCTTTTAAGTCCGTAAAAAATAGGAATGTTTACATACATAAAAGTTCAGTTCCATCAGTCCCCTAATTATTCTACCAATCCCCGTCCGGACATATATTTTACGTCAAGAAAACTAATCACAACTCTTTACACACACAATTTATCGTGAACATAACGCTCCTTTTTTTCACTTACTTTTTGTTTTGTTATTAGTTTTAATTCCTTATTCCTTTATTTATTTTTTTAAAGGGCCGGTAAACAAATAGGATGTTTACATACATAAAAGCTGAGGTCCATCAGCCCCATTCTATACCATCCCCGTCCGGACATATAATTTTACGAAGAAAAATTAATCACAACTCTTTACACAATTTATCGTGAACATAAACGCTCCTTTTTTTCACTTACTTTTTGTGTTGTTATTATAGTGTTATATTCGGATCCTGCCGCTATTTTAACCTTTCCTGCATGGTCTTTTTCACCTTTTAATTGTTAAGTTATTGTACCTGCATCGCCACGCCGACTCACTTTATTCACCCTGTTTTGCTATTCAATCATTGGTCCTTGCCAAACATTACCGTACCAACAGAACGGTAGGTTAATTATGAAACATTAATGAGATTAGACTTGGTTTCAAACCCATTGCCCGAAAACTAACTGGGACGTGACGTATACAGGATTTTCATATTGCCGATGAACTGCGAGATTGTGTTTTTCAGGTTCCAATCCCTTAGTCCAATCAGAGGACAATTATATCGACTATTCATCGTTAGTATAAAACAACAAATATTGTGACGAAAGGGTTGTGTTTTCAATACAAAATATAGGAGTAAACTACCGGAGGGTCCTAATTTGTTTCAAGGTGGATATTATGCTTATTGTATGACTTACCCAAAAATGTACACGAAGGCACGATTTTGACCTTGGTAAAATTACACACCTAAAAGGATTTTGGTGGATTTACTACCCTAAACGAGTAAGTTGTGTGACTGATTAAAATAATAAAGTATTTCGACATGATTTTGATAGCTAAGCAAGCATTAAAGCCCCGGCACTGGCACATTTTCAGAAATATGAAATTCTTAAATTGCTCGCAATGAGGTCTAGGGCCATTGGAAGAATATAAATATATTTTACACATAAAAAAAAAAACATAACATACCAAAAAACGGATAGGATATTAATACGAGGCTAAAGAAATCCAGGTAATCTGTAGGATAACTTTTAAGTTTGCCGTAACTTTTATCAACAAATGTGTCTATTCATGAAGATACATAGACTATTGATATTAAGCAATCAATCATTTATTTGGTTCTTCACAAAATACAGCAAAATAGTATGAATCAAATAATATGATGATTAATGTACATGAAATAATAACAATAGGATTAAGAAAAATCCTCATGAATAGTGTGTAAATTATAAAGCATCATTATAACTGAAGGGAAAATAAGTATGCCTAAAAGGGAAAATAATATTTAACAGTTCTAACAGAACTGTTTCATGTAAAAAAGCAACTGGAGTACAAGAGGACTGCATGCGTTACCTAG